>BJCM01255603.1:0-10448 GCA_018326385.1 Flaveria bidentis
TGTTTATTTGTATTGTGTGACAGATGGCGAGTCGTTGGCCCATGAGCACTAAGCACAAAATTTGTGCTCATCTATATCTCACCTCCAGGAATGCTGCAGATTTCTCTGGCATTATTGCTTTTCTACGGAGATCGAGGATCTTCCGTGCCATTTCGACACTGTGCACACCATACCGATCCCTTTAGCAGGCCTTCTGGTAAGGCGCAGTTGTCGATTGGACCGCAGAGCCCCACTGTATTAGGAGCTCTATCTTCGGTTATGCCATAGAGATCACAGAGGAGGATCTCAGGACAGTATTAGAGTTTGGTGATGATACTGACTGCCCGACCCGCTTGCACCCACTGACAGTGCACGACTGCTTTCTACGAGCCAAGTACTCGGGGGACATCACCGCAGGTGTGCTCAACAAGAGAAACCTGTGTCCCCAATTCAAGTACTTGGAACATGTGCTGCTTAAGTGCATAGCCTCAAGGAAAGGAGGCTTCGATGAGCTATCAGACCAAATTCAGAACGCCTACATGGCGTTGGTGCTAAACCACCTGTTTAGCTACTCCCGGATGATCTTCACCTACTTGGTGGAGAACATCGAGGCAAAGGGGAAGGAGGGATTCTGTATGTATCCTCGTTTCATACAGATGATCATTGATCAGAAGCTCCCTCAGCTACCTAAGGAGAAGGAGGACGCTATGGTGCTCGAGGTGATGGACGATACCACCTTGGGCCGGATGAAGGTCTACAGGGGAAAGCAGGTGAAACCCTCTGTGAGACGATTGTTTGGGCATCTTGTACGTGAAGACTATGTGGCGCCGTCACTGAGGAAGTGGCGTCACGATGACAGCGACTCTGATAAAGAGCAGATTGTACTCCCTACCGATGACTCAGGGGACGATGACAGTGGCGATGGTGGAGACACAGGCCCCACTCCATCTAGGGCCACCACCATAGATGTTTCGCCTCCTACTCATGGAGAAGCTGACATAGCTGGTTTCCATCAGGATTTCAGGCCCGATGAGGAGGAGGAGAGTGATGATGAGCCGTTGACCAGAACGGTGGGCAACAGGGTGGTTGCCACCGAACATGGGATAAAGGCGGTTGGTGGATGCCCGGGCGGGTCTGGGGAGACTTTGACTGATCCAACCTACACCCCAGATCAGCCTAACATCCCAGGGGGAGCATCCTCCTCGAGGGGTTCGAGGAAGAAGAGGATGGCTCAGCCCCATGGGATGAAGCCGAAAAGACGGAGGTTCACGCTGATCACTACCTCCACCACCACTGCCACCATATCTACCACCACCACTCACTCACCCACTACCACAGCTACCACCACCACTACTTCCACCTCACCCACCATCACTACCACACCCACTCCACCACCTATCTACACTACCTCCACCATCACTACAGCCAACCCATCACCACCCACACATATACCACCACCCATATTCACCACAGCCACCACCACTACCACTAGCCCGGACCATCATCCCACCAACCATTCACTATAGGATCCTCCCTACCTTCTGTTGGGGTAGAGGATCAGCTGGCAGCACTGAACAGGATGGTGTTGAAGCTGTGGGCTGTTGACGAGGAAAGAGCTGCACAAATCAGACAGCTTGTGGAGAAGAACGCTGCTCAAGCATAGCAGATCGCTTAGCAGGCCCAGCTAATAGAGGTTCAAGCTTAGCATATGGCCGTTCAAAGTCAAGAGATTGCCCAACTCCAGGAGCACAAAGTTCTATCCACTAAGAAGATTGAGGTGTTGGAGGATGCCAAAAAGACCATCATGCTCAAACTCAAAGGCACAAAGGACGAGCCTCTGAAGATACGAGAGGGAGATGGTGATGATGATGATGAAAAGGATGATGAAGAGGATGAGAAATTGGGAGGAGATGATGAGAGTGCAGGAGATGGAGGAGATGATGAACAAGGAGGGGATGCATTTGCATCGGGTGCCACACAAGCAAGAGAAAGGCGGACCAAGAAAAATCAAGATCAGGGTGCCTCAACATCAACCCCGACTGCAGGAGCATATGATTCAAGATCAAAGTAATGCTTAGATGTTTCTGTATTTTGAACTTTTATGTAATTGAATCATGTATTAAAATTTATGTAATGAATGCTTATGTATATATTTGATTATTTAACTGTCTTGATTATCTACTAATCAATACATGTTGTAAATCAAGCAGATCCACCATATCAGCGAGATGAATACGATGTTGCTCCCTTTTAGCAGATCAAGACTCAACTCATAATGATACTTGATCTACAAGGGATCGTCAGAGGTCTGTGAGTTACACTCCTGAAGAAGGAGAAATAATTCATGACCTTACTGATGAGCACCTGGCTGACATGTTCCAACTGAATCCAGATGAGATTGTGAAGGATGCTCTTACCGTTTACATGGATAGTGACGATGAGCTTAACGATGTGGATGAGATAGAGATTGAAGACGTCACAACACAACACTATCCAAAGTATGCTGACAACGAGGGAAATGTGGTCCCCAATCTGGGTGACACTCTTGTCAGTGATACATTTGAAACACTAGATAAGATGGAGCAGGAGTTGGAGAAGAATAAGGATCAAGCCCAAGCCTCGGACGCCGATGTCAACATCAAAAAGGCTGGATGGGCGGCATGTTTTGCAGAGATCAGAGCCCAACGCAGTGCTCCAAAGCCTAGTACCTACATCAAACTTTACAAAGTGAAGAAGCATCTGAAGGTGTCAGGAAAGATCATAGCGTGGGCATATTTTAATGATCTAAATGTTTATGCTATCAAGAAAGAGAAGGGAATCAGGTACTTCAGATTCCCACACGATCTGAAGACTCTACCCGGTTTTGAGCTTAACCAGCTGGCCAAATTGAAGCTGTTATATGTTGACCCTCGAAAGATGTCAGACTGGTTTGAAGCAGCTTTGAAGAGAGAGTACCACACCAGGTGGGTCAACTTCAAACCTCAACAACAACGAGGTATATCAGAAGATCTGAAGTTGATGCCATTACTGGAAAGCCAAAGATTGTGCTGAAGTGGAGTCCTCCACGCACAATGTCGAGAATCCCTCTAAGGGAAATGCCTCAGGACTTCACTCCACATTTTAAATGGTGATACTATGATTGGAGAACAGGTGAGGCGGTCATATTTTTGAATAAAGATGGAAATATGGAAACAATCAGGGTGTTTGACCCAATGTGGCTTACTAACTTGTCAGCTAATGATGTTTACACCTTATACAAGTGGCCACTGTTCTATGACGCGTAAGACATTGTACAAGCCCTCCAATTTCAAAATGTTATAAGGCTTTGTTTCGTATTTGAGATACATGCTGGAGCTACAAGAAAGGAGGAGTACAAGAAGTTTGAAGAACTGATGAAGAATGTTAGACAATAGAGTAAACTAGGTCCAAGGGGGAGTTTGTAGATACATATGTACCTAGTTTAGGAGCTCAAATGTAAAATGTCTTTCATGTCTTACATATATGTAATATAATGGGTACTGAATGAAATATATTTTGTGGTTATGCTTATTATGTTGAATATTTCATTGCTTATTGTATGATAACGTATGGTTGAACTAACTATTTAGGTTTGTGGTTGTTTAAATAGTTCTTAGTCAAGAATGCTTGAGAAATATATTTAAACTTAGTCACTTGAAGTTCTTATGCGAATGACCCATGCTAATGGACCATACGCATGAACAACTTCATGCTAATGAACCAGTTACATGACTGAACCAGGAGACTGGATCAGTCGCACGATTGTGACATGAGATTGACTCAGTCACACGACTAAACACTCAGTCGTGCGGATGGATCAACCGCATGACTTAGTCGTACGACTAAACCATGCTAATGGTTCAGTCGCACGAATGAGAAACCCTAACCTATAAATACCACTTAATTCGTGAAAAAAACACAACAATTAAAATCCCTACGTACTATATCGTACCCTAGCCGTCCAGAGACCTTAGAGAACCTGTTCCAAGTTCATAGATCGCACTAAATCATTTTGCAATCGTTCTTAACGTTTAGATTCATTCCAAGATCGATTCTATGTGCGTTCTCACTGATTGGATCGCCAATCAAATAGGATTCCGCACTATTTGAGTTTGTATAAACGTAAATTAGTTAGTACTCCGCCCGTATATGGTCCTAACACTAATGAATATGAAGTATGTGATATGTGTAGTGACATAGTACACACCTTGGTTACAAATTACTTGAATTTAGGAAATAGTGAAGAAGTGCATCAAATACAAGGCCAATGAGAAAGGAAGATGTACAATTTGAATTCTAACACATATCATCCCGGTCTTAGAAATCACCCAAATCTTAGATATGGTAATTCTACTAACCAATTGAATTTCTTCTTTTCAAGTACCAAATCAAGAAAACAATCAATATCAAGGCGGCAACCAAAGAAATAATTACAATCAAGGGAATTACCAAAAAATAGGTCAATACCAACAAAGGAATCAACAACATCAATAAGGGACTTCTACAAGTGATGGTAATGACAATGCAATCCTTGCAACGATTCAATACATTGTAAAAGAAATGAAAGGGAGTTTAAGCAATTCAAAGATGTGCAAGAAAGGACCAATGAGGTTGTTGCCAAGCAACTAGGACAATTAGCTGGATAATTGTTCCGGTGAGAATTGGGGAAGCTTCCAAGTAACACAACAAAGAACCCTTCACATCAAGCCTCAAGTACAAAGAATGTGCACATAAACTCAATTATTATCATATCTAAATAGAAATTTATTGATTATTATTTAACCTCTCATTCTCAAGTAGTTACAGGTAACGATAAGGAATGTGACGAAGAAGAAGTGACCCAGGAGTACCAATTATTCCTATTCAAGTAAGGAAATATAAAATCAAACGAGCACTTTTGGATTATAAAGCCAGGGTGAGCATCCTTCCGGGGAGTTTATATGACCAATATGACTTTGGTCCGTTACATTAAACCGACAAAACAGTGGTGTGCTTGCTGATTCAACAAGGAAACGACCCAGAGGGATGGTTAAGGATGTGATAATCAAGCTAAGAAAATTCTACTACTTGGTGGATTTATGCACCATTGAGGATAAATGAGCAACCAAATGTAATATTGGGTCGGCCATTCTTGGCATAATCCAAAAGTCAAATCAATTGCCAAGATGGAATCATCGATATGGCATTTGAAAATCCTAAGTTGTACTTTAATGTGTTTTCAAAATCATTACATATGTAGTTAACAATGATTGTTTGTAACAGATGCTATTAATGTGTGTGCTCCTCTTTACATTTCACATGTAAGCCCGTACATCATTAAGAAAAATAGTTTTGATCCTTACAGGTTAAGCTAGCATATCACCAAGATAGTTTTGATCCTTACAGGTTTAAGCTTGCTAATGTGGAAAATGATAAAAGTGGTTCATATGTCTTTAGGTTTTTAATAAAAATCATTAATAGGCTACCACATAGCCTCTAGGGTTTTAATAGAAAACATCAAACTATTCAATCTAGTTAAATAGTATAACATAAATTTGGTTTGCAATTAATAAAAATTATATTTGGTTTGTAATTTATAAAAATTATATTTGGTTTGCAATTTATAAAAATTATAATTAGCCTTCAATTTAAATGAGCCAATGGGTAAGCTAACGAGCGAACCAATGAGGCAGCTAACGAAGGAGCCAAGAGTCGAGTTGACCTTAGCTCGGCACAGATCGTATACAAACCGAGCCGATTTCAAGCGAGCTATTCTTGAGTGAGCTTCAAGCGATCTAAGAGTGACAAACATTTTGAACAACCTTATTTTCTACTGAGCAATGGTAGCGAATGGTTACAAGCTTCAATTGTCACACTAAAACATCGTGATGGTTCATTGAAATATTTCAACCCATATATAAAGATTAACTAGTATTAGCATTCACATTTAGGGGCAGACCAATCCTTTTGGGTTGGGAGTCACCCGACACCATAAAAAATATATTTTTAATATATATGTTAGCGATCTCAAATGACACTCAAGAAATTTTGGAACCGACCCCATTAAAAAGTGAAAGAGAAGAGAAAAACGAATATTTAAGTCATAAATGTGTTTTTGGCAACCATGAAAATGATGAAAAAAACTTACGGGAAGAAGATAAAGATGAATAAGAAAATAATAATCAAAGTAATTAAATAATTATAAAATAATTAATATAGTCTATTTATTTATTACTTGTAGTATTGGTTGTAGGTCTATCTTCTAGGTCAAAAAATATTATAAAATTAAATTGATATGCATTTTCAACATATTTAATTTTATATACCGGTTAAATAAAATTCACTTCTTATAAAATTTATATTTTTTAAAATTGAATATCTCTAATTTTTAATGTGTATTTTGTTCTCATATTAATTGTTTAGTAAATATTTTTTTTAATAATCTATTGTTAAATCGTAAATTAAGAATATTATAATTTATAGTTTAATAGTTAGTCTAGCTTTTATACCTTTTTAACTTTTAATTGTTAAATAGTTTAAATTGTTATTCCAGTAAAACGTCCAATCATGATTCGAAACATTAAATCAAAGTTTCATTATTACTTATATCATCTAAAATTATGAGTAGTATACATTTGTTATCATTTTCTTCTATCTGATCCGACCTGAGCCGAAAAATACAAAATCAGATGATAATCATTGGAACGGCAAATATTTTGACATCCATAGAAAAAATTTCTAGATCCGTCATTGCTCGCATTGCAGTGGGGCCTTAAACCGTAAAAAAGCCAAGTTGAAACGTTGTTGTAAATTCGCACAGTAGATGTAAGAGAAACAAAACACACACGTTGTCGAATACATTTGAAACTTTATATAAAAAACAAAATCGTGAAAAAACCCTTGCATTGCGGCAAGATAGTCGTAGTGAAAATTTTTAAAAATATTATATTAAGCCGAAATCGGTTTCGCTCAAAATCTATGCCAAAATGTTGGTAAAAATAAGTATATGAAATTTTATAATAAATTATATTTTAAATGTTATATAAATAGTTTATTTGAAATTAGTTATAATATGAATACATTTATGTACTAGGTTAGTCCCTGTGTAATACACGGATTGAATAAACAAAATATTAAATTATTATTAATAAAAACTTATGCATTATAAGATCATATTTAAAGATAAAATATGATGTTAATTATATATAAATAACTACTTTAAGTATAATATTTTAATGTATAACATTATAAAAATTATATATACGTTAGTTCAAGAAAAAAATATACCATTTTTTATCTCTCTTATGTAAAAAGTTTCATTTTTAAACATTCGTTTAACGATTTAGTATAAATAATATTTTTTATAAAAATCTTGTTTAAAAAAATCTGGTTTGTAATTATTCTAGTTGTTTTAATAAGATTGTTTTACTATATTTTACCTATTTATATATTTTTTAAAACAAAACGACTTAAATATTTTGTTTAAAAATGTTTAGTGTTTTAGAAAATTTCATATTATATAAAACTTTAGTTTTTTGTTATTTAGATTTTGATTAAAAGATGTGATTTCTAATTTGCTTCATAAAATTTATTTTAAAAAAATGATAGTTTGATTTTTTTAAAGGGATAACTTTGTAAAACAGTAATCAAGTTTCAAGATTGTTCTAATCAGGTCACTCATAAATTTATCTATTTCAATTATGTCACTCATATTTTTTTGTTTCAATCAGATCACTTATAAAAATTTTTTATCTCAATCAAGTCACTTACAAATTTTTTTTGTCTTAATCAGGTCACTAAAGTTTCAGAATTATTCTAATTAAATCACTCATAAATTGTAAAAATATTTTAAAATCAACTAAAATATATATAATATTAACAATATTTATAATGATTTGAATCATTTAAAAATTTTTGATTTTATAAAAAATATTAAAATATATGAGTGAGGTAATTATAACACTCGTAAAAGTTTAATGATCTGATTGAAACAAATAAAAATATCAGTGATCTGATTGGAACAAATAAAAATATGAGTGATCTAATTGGGATACTTTTATAACTTGATTACTATTCTATGAAGTTTTCTCTTTTATAAAAAATTAGATAAGAGTGAGAAACATAGCAATTAATAATATTTATTTTTAATAAGAGAAAAAAATTTGTATAAGTATTTAAATTACTATAATACCCTTTTGGATGGAAAATAATTTGTGAATGTTTAAAAAAATAACAAGTGGCAAAAACATGGGTTAAGAGAAGAATAAGTGGCAAAAGAAATCTTACTTTACTAAAAGTTATAGATTATAGTTAGTAATAAAAACAAAAAGTTATAGTACGATATTATAATATAAGATATGTATAAAATTATATATATGTACTTGTGCAAGAGATAAAACAATTATACTATTTTTAACTCTCTTATCTAAATAGTTTCATTTTTAAATATTTGTTTAAAGATTTTCTTATAAAAATTGTTTATTAAAAACTAAAGTTTCTAATTACTTTTGTTGTTTTAATAAAACTATTTTTTGAAAATTCCATATTTTTATAATTATTTTAAAAAATGACCGATTTATAATATTTTGTTTCAAAAGGTTTAATATTTTTTAGAAAATATATGAATTTTAATTTCTCAATAAAAATTATTTTTAAAAACATAGTTTGATTTTAAAAAATGTAGATGAAAGAGAAAAATGTATCAATTAACCAAATTAGTTTTTATGAAAAGAGAAAAATTGTTTAAGTGTTTAAATTACTTTAATACCCTTTTGGAGGAAACTAAAGTGAAGATATTTAAAAAAATGACAAGTGTCAAAATGATGGTTTAAAAAAATGACAAGTGGCAAAAAAACATTCTTTTATTAATATCTATAGATTAGATTTGAAAAGGATATTAAGAAGAGATAAATATTAGCCCTAACGTTTAACAAAATTACTTTTTGCCATTAGAAACTAGAGGTGTAAAAATCGGTTGTTTTAGCCAAACCGGTTCGGGTTTAAAACCGAACTCGTTTTTTTTGTAGTGGGGTCAAACCGGTTTTTCTTCAAACAAGTTCGGGTTACAAACCGGTTTGGCACACCGAAAACTCAAACCTATCAAACCGGTTTGAAACCAGTTTTTTTTACCCAAACCGGTTTTTCTTACCAGTTTAACCAGTTTTTAACTTTTAAACTTGTTTATAAACCGGTTTTGAGTGCGCCCGGCGGTTTGGGTCGGTTCGAGACCGGTTTGAGCCAAAACCGGTTCTAGTTTTTTTGATAAACCGGTTCCCGAACCGGTTTTTTTTGTTCATCCCTATTAAAAATCATGCATCAAAAGATTGTACTACACACTTAAGTCATTCTCATTATGCTTTTTAAAGTGTAGATAATTTGGTTTGATTTTAAGATTATAATTAACACAATTTTAATAGAAAATAACACGCTCGGTCTATGAAAATTTCTTTCCGTCTATACAAAATCAAAAAGAACACATTGAAATACTTTGATATAGATTAGAAAGAAACGAGTGTATTATTTTCCAATCTAGAGTAAATCCGATTGGAGATTTTATATACACAAATTGCTCTAATCTGGAAGATATAGTAGATTTAAAAACTATCCAAGATATACGATATCTAAAACAAAAATTTTACAAGAGTGTGAGTTTGCCCAAAGAGTAATTTATAGCAATAATTTTTTTTTATTTTATTAGAAATTTCTTACGTTGATTTAATTTAAGAAAAATAAAATTATCACTATAATTATATAGCCATATTTAATATACAACTATTTAAAAATTAAAAACTAACCACAAAAATGTGTGTTGATCCTATTCCACATTTTGCCATCTTTGTAGATACATGTGTATCTAGTTTCTGAGCTTAATGTAATATGTTTTTATTGTCTTACACATATGTAATAGATTGGGTACTTAATGAAATACAAATGTTTGGTTGTGCTTATAATTTTTATTATTTCATTAATTAGTAGTTTAACGCTTATTGAATTGACTATATAGGTTTGTGCTTGTTTGAACTAATATTAGTAATGTAATCATTAATAAATATATTCAAACTTAGTAATATGAAATTCTCATGCGAATGGCCCATGCTAATGGACCATACGCATGAACAACTTCATGCGAATGACTCAGTCGCACGACTGAACCAGGAGACTGGATCAGTCGCACAAGTGTAACATGAGATTAACTCAATCGCACGACTAAACACTCAGTCGTACGAATGGATCAACCGCATGGCTCAATCGCACGACTGAACCATGCAATTGGTTCAGTCGCCCGAATGAGAAACCCTAACCTATAAATACCACTTAATTCGTGGAAAAACGTATGAATTAAAAACACTTCGACTACATCCGTACCCTAGCCGTCCAGAGACCTCTAAGAACCTGTTTCAAGTCCATAGATCACACTAGATCAATTCCAAATCGTTCTTAACGTTTAGATTCAATCTATAATTGTTTCTACG
>BJCM01255636.1:0-15367 GCA_018326385.1 Flaveria bidentis
TAGTTTTAGTAGTTATAGAATTAGCTGGTACTTAAGCTTTTATTGTAAGATGTCCTCAGTTGTTATGGAGATCTTCAGTAGTTTTCAGTTATTTTCAGTTGTTTGTATAATCTGTTAGATGTCACTATCAGGTGACATCTGCTGACGTCACATTCCTCTATAAAAGGAATGTTGACCTAATTTGTACAGGTAGAAGCTTATGATTGAATGAAAACATTATCTTTTGCAGAAAACTTTCTCTCTTTGTAACCGTCACTGTTTGATTGAATATTCATCTTATTCTTGCTTAAATTTCATCTAATTCTAGTACTATTCCGTTGCAAATCCTAACCTAATTGATCAAACTAGATCTTAGATCTTTTCATTGTTCTTCCAAATTCACAATAGGCATCTTACCTTTAGATTTCAAAGTAGCCTCCTTCTGTTTAGTGACAGATTCCATCTGTTTACATGTGGAATCTGGATCACTAACTAGAGGAGTGGACACCACATGATCTTTAATAGGATTGTTATTTACTGGTCTACATTTAGTATTTAACAATATCTCATGTGGTGGTGGAACCACTTTGTAACCCAACCCCTCCCCGTTATTTCTTTCTTACACTAAGTGTTGAACTATGTGAGAAGAGCTGGTCCAACTGTGCAGTTTTTGTTTTAATGAGTTGACTTCGACTTCTAAAACTGCCTTTTCTTTCTTAGTTTCTTCCAGGGAGTTTAAGTAGAACTTTATGTTATTGGCTTGATTAAAAGTAACAAATTCTATTTCCCTTAGTTGTTTATTTAAAAGTTCTATTTTCTCTTTATAACTGTGCTCATTTTGTTTTAAAATCCGATTTGCTTTTGTGCACAGTTGTAAGTCATTTACTAAGCTATCATTATGATCTAATAACCTATAAAATTTAAGGTTAATGCTTTCTCTAAATTTATTACATTCATTACAAGCATGACTTTCAAAAAGTTGGTCTTTGGTACTTATATGTGAAGACTCGGTTGAATCAGCCATTAACGTAGAGTTTGACTCTTCGGATGCTGGAGATTCTGAACACGTTGTTCTGAGATATTCTTCAATCAGGCGTTTGACCACATTCGCAGTATCTTCATTATCTGACATCACCATTTCAATTGTGATTTCACCTTCACTTGTAGAGTCATCATCTAAACCCTCAACATGGGCAATGTTCGATTCACCAGGAGACACAAACTTGAAGGTCCAATCTTGTCCTTTGTCACCTTGAACAGTTAAGGCCTTTGTATCCTTGCTAGACGAGGTAGCTCCACTTGTCGGTTTGTCTTGACGGTTAAAAGACGAGAATGGATTCCCGTTACCTGTCTTCTTAGGCTTTACACATTCACGTTTGAAATGCCCCTTTTCTCCACAGTTAAAGTAGGTAACTTTGGTTTTGTCGAAACCAAAGGTAGTATCTTTTATGGCTATCAAGTTCTATCCAGTCTTCTTCACAAACTTTTTCGCTCTTCTGACAGCACTTGCCAAAGCCCACATAGTATCCATTCTTTCTAGTTCATTCTCATCCACCTGCTCGTAATCCTCATCTGCCAGAAGGAAATTTCCGATCTTTCCTACAACTAGACCATCATAAGAATGAACAACCGCTGCTAGAAGGTCCATATGCTCCTTAGCAACCTCCACAGTAATATTTCCAATATTCTCGGTCTTTAACTTAGTAGCATTTGCTTCAGGTGCAATATATTGGGTACTAGATGACCCTGACGTTTCAGATCCTGAAGCTGTGGTTTGAGAAGGAGCGGTTGAACCAGACACAAACGTTGTTTGAAGCGGTGCTCCTGAACTGGTTGGCTTGGGAGATGAGTTATACAGTGAAGGATTCTGGTCATAGGATCCTTGCTGTGATCAGTACTTCATCCTCAATTCCTCCTCCCTTAATTTCAGGATGAAGTCGTTTATGTCTAATTTTTCCAGTAGATTGTTTAGTCTCAAGTTAGAGACAAACGAGTCCCACTTCTCTGGAAAACCATCAGCAAAGCTTGACACTTTGTCTTCCATCGACGTTGTGACTCCATGAGTGTGCAGCTCACTCATTAGATGATAGAACCTGTCTATGACAACATCCAAGCTTTCTTTTCCCATCGAAGAGAAGTTATCAAACTCCTTCTTCAAAGCCTTTGAATTTAAAGCTTTCAACGTTGCATTCCCGTCGTATCGTTCCTCCAAAGCTTCCCATAACTTCTTTGCCTGTTTGTTCTCAGAAACTGATGGAATATGTCTTTTGGTATTGACTGAGTCAACAGGGCATACACCTTCTTTTCTACATTATACTTCGTTTTCTGGCTGTCAGTCATCCCACCCAAGGTTAATTTAACACCATCAGCCCCAACCAACATACTATAACCTGTCTCAATAGATTCCCAAAGGTTAGGATAAACTCCATTAAGATAGATCTTGAATCTTTGCTTCCATTGTGGGTAATCATCTAAGGTTATAAGTTTAGGTGGTTTATTGTGATTCCTAATTCCATTTTCCAGAAGCAATAGGTTCTGGATCCGTGAGTCCCTACCGGCAGTAAACGCTGAATACTGATCTTCCATCTCTATAACCTTTGAACTTCAAACAAGACTTATTCACTTGTGCGAATGGAGAAGTATGAATGGGTCAGTCGTGTGATTGAACCGATGCGGATGAGTCAATCGTGCGATTGAACAAATGCGGATGAGCCAATCGTGCGATTGGATGAATGCGGATGGACAATGCGAATGAGGTGTTCAGTCATACGAATGAGCTAGTGACTGAGTTCAATCGTGCGTATGAGGTGTGCGATTGAGTTAGTCGTGCGATTCAGCCAATCGTGCGACTGAATGCTGCTGTTTTTGAAAATTCAAAGGTTTTTGATACTTTGACACAAAAACACCATTTTTCAAGAACCCTAATCTGCCGTAAGCCGAAAAACGTAAACTTTTAGACCTGGAGACGTTGAAAACACTGTTTTACTCAAAAAGGTGATTCCTTTGAATGAAAAACGTGATTTTTACACCGAAGCTAATCGAATCACATGCAGAATCACGAGCCAAAGCTCTAATACCACTTGTAGGACCGTGTACGTACGGAGTACTAACTGATTATGCGTGTATACCTAATCAAATAGTGCGGAATCCTATTTGATTGGCGATCCAATCAGTGAGAACGCAGTTCAGATCAATCTAACAATTTAAAGAAACATTAAGAACGATTAGAATGAGATCAACTGCGAACTATGAAGTTGGAACAGTTTCTCTTGAGTCTCTGGACGGCTAGGGTACGAATGTGAGTTGAAATTCTTGAAGTCTATTTTTTTACGAAGTAGGTGGTATTTATAGGTTAGGGTTTGTCAATCGTACGACTGAACCATTAGCATGGTTCAGTCGTGCGACTGAATCATGCGGTTGTTTCATACGCACGACTGAAGGTTCAGTCGTGCGAATGAGTCAATCTTATGTCTCAATCGTGAAACTGATCCAGTCTCCTGGTTCAGTTGTGCGACTGGTTCATTAGCATGAAGGATTCATGCGTATGGTCCATTAGCATAAAGATTTCACACGATTAAGTTTGAACACGTTTCTCAATCATTATTGACTAAAAACTATGCACAACAACCACAAACCTATATAGTTAGTTAAACATGCTTTATCATATTATAAACAATGAAACATTAGACATTATAAGCATCAATTACATATTGTATTTCATTCAACTCATTCATTACATATATGTAAGACATGATAGAAATTTTACATTAAGCTCCTAAACTAGGTACATATGTATCAACAAAAAACATACGAAACCCCCAAAATCCACAAAACGCGAATACATGCAAAACCCAAAAACCAAGTCAAAGTTGAAATCCAGCCGAAAATCAAAGCGAACACCGACAATGATCAAAGTTCTGAACATAGACAACAAAAGGAAAAAAGCAAACCCTAGGTTGACCGTACAACATTCGATTTTCGGCTAAATTAGCGACTATCTCTAAACAATGATACTGGTGAGAGCATCCCGAAAAGAGGAATTCATATCTGTGAGGAAAAAAGAGAAGAGAAAGCATGGCAGGGAGAAGACAAAGCATGGAAAGGTTACAATCATCATCAAAGGGTACCTGAAAACTAACCTTTAAACACTAAAACGTCGATGTTGGCTACAGGAAAAGAGTAAAACGCATGTGCTCGGAAGCAAAAACATGAATGCGGGAACTCGAAAAAATGAGGCCAACGACCCTTGTAAACCATAGAAGACCTCGGAGACAGATGTCGAGCAAAAAGAAAAGTGGGGGAAAGGCCCACCAACCAACACTATTAATTAGAATAGTAATTAGGTAACTTTAAACAATTTCTCATCTTTCATCTAAAACATATTATCATCATTTTGCTTCCACTTGAACGCTCAACAGTCCATATTTATTCATTTTGCGCAATTTTAATTCTTCTAATTGGTAATTAGTATGCGATTAGATCCCATTTAGACTAATTACTTCACTCTCATGTAAGTATGTATCATGATTAAACCAGGTTCATTACATTTCCTAATTGTCAAAATTAACTGTACACAAATAACACAAGAATGATTCTATATTTTATCATGTGATCTATGTTTTAGTTTTTAATATTTTGATTTGCACTTTTGTTTATATGGACTACATTAGTGTTTTTCAAATCTATTTTTTAGTTATTGATTGGTGTGATGCGAGGTCACTTTGAGGTTTCTTTCATGTATGTTTATGCCACATCATTGGTGTAAATGATTTTTTTAATAGTCATATATTTGTAGTATTTTTCATCTTGTACTTTGTGCATTTTTACTGTAATTCTAATTCTAATCCTCGTTTAGTATTTAATCATAGGTGTAAACCCCAGCCTAAAACAAAAGGCCAAAGAGTAGTGATGATGCAGGCCTTTGCATCCCGACTTGACTTTAGCGAGTTTTGATGATGCAATAACCGGTAAAAGATGAGCAATTACAATATGTAGGGTTTTTTTTGTCAAAGTTGACTTTTGCAACACTAGATCATGCAATGAGATACGGGAAGGTAATTGTTTGTACCCGCAGCAAACCATTAGCACCTTTTGAAAATGATGTTGCCTCCCACGCTAACTATAGGCTGTAAATATCATACAAGTTCTAGGTCTTTCAAAAAGGATACTATGATTATCACTATTTTACTTTAACCAAAGTTGTATGTAATTTGTAGCCAACTCTTTTGTAACAACTAATTTGCATATAAGCAAATTGTACTCCCAAGTTTCAACTTTAACACAACCACAAACAAAAGTTGGGTCGCGGCAACACACGACATTAACCTCTAGTTATACAATTTAAAGAAACTTACCATTATTATTTTTTTTATTTATCTACTTAAAGATCTTAAATATTCTGAAATTATACAAAAAAATAGTTACATTTGTTTTTTATTTGCCGATTTTATCGATAATGCTGTTTTAATGTTTGAATTTCATATTTCAATCATGATTTAAGCTTTTAATTATTAAAAAAAATATATTAACTTAACCTGTACTTCATCTACTTGGAAAAATATGATTTTTGTGTAAATAAACTTATTTTGTTTTTTTTTCTCAATTAAACCCTATTTTTATATTTTATAAAGAGATAAATTATAAATAAATTAAGTTTAACCTATTTAAGATAAAAATTTATTTTTATATATCTCTATACTAATAAATAAAAACAAATTCAAATACTTATCACCATTATAGGATATCTAATAATTTGTTTTTCCGCTTCTCTCTTTTCTTATTATGAATTTTTAATTAATAACTATCTATAATTAAAATTTCAAATATCTTTGTTAGAAACCTAGACAGATTAACATTTTTAGTCTTTAGATAAGTTTTCTTATAGTTTACGGACTTATTGTGTAAATATATATTCTTTTTTGTTCTCTTGATTATAAGTATAAACAGGATTGCTTATGTACGTGCAAAAAAAACTTTAGATATTTTCTCTCGATTTGCACTTTATAATCCAGCTAATATCAATGAAAACTCTATTAATTTTTCTGATATTTTGTTTGTTTGATTACATTGTTCATATGTTTGTCAATTATTTGATATCAATTACACATCAATCCATTTGAATCTATCAAATGGTATCAGAGCTTTCGGTTTAGTGAATGAAGTTCAAAAACGACTTTTTGAGCATTTTTTATCACTTGAGTCTGTGATTTGATCGCAATTGTGCAATTAATTGATTATTTAGTTGTGTTTCATCACTAGAAACATGATTTGAATCTCAATTGAGAAAATTTACATCAACAAATCTGAGTTTTTGTTAAATTTAGTGTTCGAACAGTTCTTCATATTTGCGTACTGATTTTTGCAAAATTAAGTCTCAATTGTTGTTAATTGAAAGATATGAAATTAAAGGATTATTAATCGGTGTTATAATGACTTGATTGAAGAGTTTCTGATCATTTTATCAAGTTTTTAGACAATTTGTTAAGATCAGGTTGTTATGAATTAGGCATTTGAGGTGTTGAAATCATCTGAAAAATACCTCAGTGTTTAGGCGCACGAACACTATTCAGACGCTTTATCACTGTTTAGGCATTTTCAGAGTAGACGTTTTAAAACTGTGTGGCCGTTTTTGCACTGTTCAAATGTTTTTAGAAGTCTAAGTCCCTGGCGCTTTGAAACTGTTCAGGCGCATTGCAACTGTTTTCTAGTGCATTGCAACTGTTTTCAGGCGCATCAACACTGTTTGGGCGTTTGACAACTGTTCCAAGTGTTTCTACTTTTGCAACCTTCAGAAATTAACTAAGGCAATCCCTTAGGCGTTTCTAAGACAAGTTGGGGAGTTTCTCTACTATTTAGACGTTTCACCACTGTGCGGGCGCATCATTACTGTTCAGGCGCATCTAATTCAAACTTATCACTTAATACTTCGAATTTTTTCAAAAATCCAAAAATCCAAAAATATTTTCATTTCTTTATTTCATTTCAAAACTAAAACATCAAAAATAGTATATTTTATTGAATCAAAAACTTAATCATGACTAAATATGAAGATTCAGAGAACAGAGTACCAAAACTAAAGAATCAAGCCGATTTTAAAAATTGGTCACTCAGATTAAAATATCATTTCAACTCAATTGATACTGATCTGTGGAAGTCAATTGAAAAAGGACCTCACATTCCAATCACCTCAGATGGTCCTGATAGAGGATTTGTATATACTAAAGAAACTCAAGAACCATATCCTGAAGATGGCTTACTTGGTGATGACTTAAAGAAGGTGAAGAATGATATTAAATCTTACTCTCTCATGTGCAAAGGGTTACCTTTGGAAGTACTTTCTATATTGGAGAACTATCAAACTGGTAATACAATGTATAAAGCTTTGAAAGTTATATGTGAACGAGGTAAACAAATTCAAGATCTCAAAAGACAAAAGTTGAAGATGCAACTTGAACTTTTTGAGCACATATCAGGAGAAACTATAAATCAGATGATGAATAGATATGTTCAACTCACATATGAAATGTCAACTTTAGGAATCAACAATGATCTTAATGTAGATACATGTGTACCTAGTTTAGGAGCTTAATGTAATATGTCTATCATGTCTTACATATATGTAATCGAATGGGTATGAATGAAATACAAAGTGTGGTTGATGCTTATAATGTTTAATATTTCATTATTTAGTGTGTGATAACTTATAGTGAACTAACTATATATGTTTGTGGTTGTTTACATAGTTCTTAGTCTATAATGGTTGAGAAATGTGTTTAAACTTAATCGTGTGAAGTTCTCATGCGAATGGACATGCTAATGGACCATTCTAATGGACCATATGCATGAATACTTCATGCTAATGGACCAGTCGCACGACTGAGCCAGGAGACTAGACCAGTCGCACAATTGAGATATAAGATTGGCTCAATCGCACTACTGAACCCTCAGTCGTGCGGATAGGTCAACTGTATTATTCAGTTGGATGACTGAACCATACTAATGGTTTAGTCGCACGATTGACTAACCCTAACCTATAAATACCACCTAATTCTTGGAAAAACATAACAATTCGAATACCTAAGCACATAATCGTACCCTAGCCGTCCAGAGACTCAAGAATACATGTTCCAAGTTCATAGATCATAGTTGATCGTGTTCTAATCATTCATAACGTTTCATTAATCGTTAGATTGATCTTAACTGTGTTCTCCCTGATTGGATCGCCAATCAAATAGGATTCTGCACTATTTGAGTTGGTATACACGCAGAATCAGTTAGTACACCGTATCTAAACGGTCCTAACAAGTGGTATCAGAGCCAAGGCTCTTGATTTTGCTTGTGATTCTATCGATTCGGTGTAAAAATCTTGTTTTTTTCATTCAAATTCACCATCTTTTTGGTTAAAACAGTGTTTTCGACTTCTCCAGATCGAAAAGTTCACGTTTTTCGGCTTACGGCAGATTAGGGTTCGTAGAAATTCGTAATTTTGTGTCAAAGTACCAAAAACCCTCAAATTTTTCAGAACCAGGAGTTTTAGTTGCATGATTGACTCAATCGCACGACTGAACTTATTCACACCTTCCATACGCACGACTGAACTCAGACGTTCATCCATTCGTACGACTGACCAATAACATTCGCATTGTTCATTCGCATCTGCCCACTCACACGACTGTTCATCCGCATTTGTCCAATCACACGATTGGCTCAACCGCATTTGTTCAATCGCACGATTGATTCATTCGGACCTCTCCATTCGCACAAGTGAAAAAGTTTAAGTTTAAAATTAAAAGTTAATACAAATGGAAGATCAGTACTCAGCTTTCACTGTCGGTAGGGATTCATGGATCCAGAATGTATTGCTTCTTGAAAATGAAGTTGGTAATCACAATAAGCCCCCTAAGCTCATAACGTTAGATGATTACCCACAATGGAAGCAAAGGTTCGAGATATACTTAAATGGAGTTGATCCTAATCTGTGGGAATCAATCGAGACTGGGTATAACACGCCGATTGGTGCTGATGGAGTAAAACTTACCTTGGGTGGCATGACTGATGGCCAGAAGGTGAAATATAATACAGAGAAGAAGGTGTATGCTTTGTTAACTCAGTCAATTCCTAAAGATATATTCCATCAGTTTTCTAATAATAAACAAGCCAAGAAGTTATGGGATGCTTTGGAAAAACGGTATGACGGGAATGCGACGTTAAAGGCATTAAAGGCAAAAGCTTTGAAGAAGGAGTTTGATAACTTCTCTTCAATAGGAAAAGAGAGCCTGGATGACATCATTGACCGTTTCTACCACTTGATGAGTGAGCTGCACACTCATGGGGTTACCACGTCTATGGAAGACAAGGTGTCAAATTTCGCAGATGGATTGCCAGAAAAGTGGGTTTCATTTGTGTCAAACCTCAGGCAGAATGATATGCTGGCAAAGTTGGATATCAATGACTTCATTATGAAGCTGAGAGAGGAAGAGTTGAGGATGAAGTATAGGTCTCAAAAGGGATCATATTATCAGAACCCGTCACTTTACAACTCAACTCCTCAACCGAAAACTTCTGGAGCACCACTACAAACAACATTCGTGTCCAGTTCAGCTGCTCCTCCCCAAGCCACTATATCAGGATTTGACACGTCAGAGTCATCGTGCACCCAATATATAGCACCTAAAGCAAATGCTATGAAATTGATGACCGAGAATCTCGGTAATATGACTATAGAAGTAGCAAAGGAGCATATGGATCTCCTAGCAGCTATCGTTCACTCATATGATGGTCTAGTTGCGGGGAAGATTGGAAACAGCCATCTGGCAGATGAAGACTACGAGCAAGTAGACAAGACTGAGCTGGAAAGGATGGATATCATATGGGCGTTGGCTAGTGTTGTCCGAAGGGCAAAGAAGTTTGTTAAGAAGACCGGACAGAACTTGATAGCTACAAAGGATACAACCTTTGGTTTTGACAAAACCAAAGTTACTTGTTTCAACTATGGAGAGAAGGGGCATTTCAAGCGTGAATGTGTGAAGCCCAAGAAAACAGGTAATGGCAATCCGTTCTTGTCCTTCAATCGCCAAGATAAACCCACAAGTAGTACTGAAACATCACGCAAGGATCCTAAGGCCTTGACTGCACAAGACGATGAAGGGAAAGATTGGTCCTTTCGTTTCGTATCTCCGAGAGAATCCAACATTGCTTGTGTTGAAGGTTTGGATGACGACTCTGCAAGCGAAGGTGATATAGCAGTGGAACTCATGATGACGAATGATGAAGAAACTGCAAATGTGGTCGATCACCTAAATGAAGAAGGTACTAGCACAACATGTTCAGAATCACCAGCATCCGAAAAGTCAAACTCTGCTATGATGGCTGATTCAACCGAATCTTCTCAAGTAAGTACCAAAGACCAATTGTTTGATAGTCATGCTTATGATGAATGTAATAAATTTAGAGAAACGATAGACTAAAAATTTTCTAGGTTATTAGATCATAATGATAGCTTAGTAAATGACTTACAACTGTGCACAGAAGCAAACAGGATTTTAAAACAAAATAAGCACAGTTATAAAGAGAAAATAGAACTGTTAAATAAACAACTAAGGGAAACCGAAGTTGTGGCCTTTAATCAAGCAAATGACATTAAGTTCTATTTAAACTCCCTAGAAGAATCTAAGAAACAAAAAGCAGTTTTAGAAGTCAAAGTAAACTCATTAAAACAAAAACTACACAGTTGGACAAGTTCTTCTCACATAGTCCAGCACTTAGTGAAAGAACGTAACAACAGGGAGGGGTTGGGTTACAAAGTGGTTCCACTACCACATGAGACCTTGTTGAATGCTAAATGAAAACCAATTAATAACAACCCAATCAACGATCATGTGGTGTCCACTCCTCTTATAAGTGATCCAGATTCCACAAGTAAACCTATTGAATCTGTCACTAAACAGAAGGAGACCACTTTGAAGTCAAAAGGTAAGATGCCTATTGTTAATTTGGACAAACAATTTGTAAAGGTTAAGGTGGATTCAGGTTCAAACTCATCTAATTCTGAACCCAAAAAGACCAAACAAGTTAACCAAACTCGTGCATCATGTCTATGTCCAAATAAACAAAAGGGTAAAGATGTTAAAACGTTTCAAAAAATTAATTTTGTTAAAGAAGATAAAACATCTAAACAAGAAGTGACAAGATCCAAACAAACTAAGGTCACACATGTGTCATATACATCCCCACAGAAACAGTTCAACCAACATTTAGAAAGTAGATCACGCTACAACTGTGGAAAGTATGGACACATCGCTTCACATTGTCCTTACTATCAGACACCAAGAAAGAAAGTTAAACTTCATGACACTAAACCAAGCTCTTCGAAACGGAGCTCTATTACTCCACCAAAAAGGATTAGTGAACATAAAGTTCAAACTGTGAGCCAGTCGTCTGTTTATCACAAACAGGCCTTACACAAAACTAGCTTATGGAAACAAAAGTCAAATACATTGTCTGATAATGAGAACAAGAAGAAAATAGACCTGCCCTCACCCTCTAATGGACAGTGGGTAGAATTTATGATGTGTGATGCCTTTGGGTCACCCAAGCTAGTAAAGGCTTGGGTCCCTAACCTAAACTAATCATTTCCTTTAAATGTGCATGGTGTTCGCTATAGTGCCTCTACAAATACTTGGATTGTTGATAGCGGAGCATCTAGGCACATGACTGGGAACTTGTCTCTTCTTTCAAACGTCAAAAAAATTAAAGGAGGACACGTTTCGTTTGCTGGAAATAAAGGAGGCTACATCACCGCTCAAGGGGAAGTGGGAAACCAGAAAGTGAAGTTTGATAAGGTAAAATATGTCCAACAACTTCAAAACAACTTACTTTCTATATCCCAGATTTGTGATAAAGAATTCAAGATAGTCTTTGATAACAAGAAGTGTTATGTGCTAAAGGAGTATATGATCCCGGAGGACCAAGTGTTGATGTCAGCTTCAAGATATAACGATTTGTATGTCTTGGACCTCTCAAAGGCCTCCACAATTGATCATCAAGTACAGTGCTTCTTGTCAAAGGCAACAGAGAAAGACTCCATCTCCTGGCATAGGAGAATGGGACACATTAATCCAAGGAAGATGAATCACTTGATCCAGAATGATCTAGTGCAAGGTGTAAACATCAAGAACTTCTAATTACCAGATTTTTGTGTCGCATGTAAGAAAGGCAAACAGACGAAGAAGTCTCATAAGGCAAAGAAAGTTCACTCAATTGATCTGCCTCTTGAGCTTCTTCACATGGATCTGTTTGGCCCAGTCAGTATGAGGAGCATCGCTGGGGATTTGTACTGCTATGTAGTTACAGATGATTACTCAAGATTCTCTTGGGTGATATTTTTGAAATCCAAATCATAGACATTTGAATCATTCAAAGAGCTGGTAACTACATTGGAGTCACTCTACAAGCTAAAGGTAAGGCAAGTTCGCTTAGACAACGGCACTGAGTTCAAGAATCAATGGATGGAGGCTTTCTGCAAAGAAAAAGGAATTGTGCACCAGTTCACATCTGCCTACACTCCTCAAATGAACGGGGTTGCTGAGAGAAAGAAGAGAAGCTTGATAGAGACAGCCCGGACGATGCTAGCAGACTCGAAACTGCCTATCCAATTTTGGAACGAGGCAGTAGCTAACGCATGTTATACTCTCAATCGAGTCCTAGTGGTCAAACGTCATGGTAAGACGTATTACAAGTTACTCCAATGACGTAAACCTAATCTTGAGTACCTCGAACCGTTTGGTGCACCTTGTACACTGATGAAGAAAACTCAGTCAGGGAAATTCAGCGAGAAGGCTGAAGAAGGGATTTTCCTAGGATACAACATACCGAATAAGAGAGTTTACAACAACTCAATGGGTCAAGTAGAAGTGTGGTGCAACGTTAATGTACAAAGATACACCACTCCTCTTGCTGGAAAAGGACCCTCTTTCTTTTTCGACTATGATGGATTCTTTAAATCCTTCAACATCCCTCTCTTCCCTTCTGAGGATGAATTATCGACTAGAATGATGTACGAAGAGTTAAATACACCATCACTGGACCCGACAACCTTAGCGAAACAAGGTGAGTCTTCTAGCTCTTCAGGGGGATCACTTGCGGTAAGTGACTCATCCTCTGACGATGATGACGTGGCAAATGATCAGGTGGATCAGGAGGAACAGGTTCCTACTACTGCAAGTACACAAGCATCAAATTCTGATACCTCTAACACCTCGAAACCTCACACTCCTACTACCTCAGATACTGAACCTGCTGTTCAAAATCTGGATAATGAGGTTGTTGTACCCACCACTCCTGGATCTAGACTAAATGTTTATCATCCCTTGGATAATGTCATTGGCGATGTTCTATCAGGAGTACAGACAAGAAATCAGTTATATTCAGCTGATTATGCCTCAATAATGGAAAAGGGATATCTTCATGATGATTCATATCGATGTCTTGTGTCACAATTTGAATCAAAATATGTTAGTGAAGCCTTTAACGATGAGGCATGGGTGAGTGTCATGCAAGAAGAACTTCTTCAATTCAAGAAGTTAGGTGTATGGACACTTGTGGATAGACGTAAAGGTTCTAAGGTCATTGGCACCAAATGGGTCTTGAAATGCAAGAAAGATGACCAAGGGGTCATAATCAGAAACAAGGCTCGACTTGTAGTTCAAGGATTTCGACAAATCGAGGGGATTGATTACAATGAAGTCTTTGCACCTGTGGCGAGAATGGAAGCAATCCATATCTTCCTAGCCCTATGCATCTTACATGAAGATTAAATTTTATCAACTGGATGTAAAGAGTGCATTTCTTCATGGTGAAATCCGGGAGATAGTGTATGTTAGTCAACCCGAAGGATTTGAGGATCCATATCATCGGGACAGAGTCTACAAGCTTGATAAGGCTCTCTATGGGCTCCACCAAGCCCCAAGAGCTTGGTATGAAAAGCTCTCGACTCATCTATGAAACACAAATTTCGCAAAGGAGTGATTGATTGTACACTGTTCATCAAAGAAAGGATGGTGACTTACTGCTTGTTCAAATTTATGTTGATGACATAATAATTGGTTCCAAAAACGAAGAACTATGTAAAGAATTTGAAGCAGTTATGAAAGTTGAGTTTGAGATGAGTGCCATGGGAGAGATGAAGTTCTTTCTCGGGTTACAGGTGGATCAGACACCAAAGGGGATATTTCTGCACCTGACCAAGTATGTAGGTAATATTCTAAGTCGGTTTGATATGGAGAATGCTTCCGCAGCTGGGACTCCACTTGGTACAAACCATGATGTAGCACCCAACAAAAATGGTGATCTGGTGGATGCCACTATGTACCGAGGAATGATAGGATCCCTCATGTACCTCACTGCCTCAAGACCTTATATCATGTACGTGACGTGTCTGTGCTCCAGATATCAGGCAAACCAAAAGTCAACCATCTCATAGGCGTCAAAAGGATATTTCGTTATCTGAAGGGTACTCCAACACTTAGATTGTGGTATCCTCATGATGATGACTTTGAGCTTACAGCGTATAGTGATTCGGATAATGGTGTATGCAAAATGAACTACAAGTCAACCTCAGCAGGATGTCAATTCTTTAGGAGAAGATTAGTCACATGGCAGTGTAAGAAGCAGACGTCAGTTCCTCTGTCAACTTGTGAAGCTGAATACGTTGCTACTGCAAGCTGCTATTCACAAATCATCTGGATTCAACAGCAGATGCGGGACTACGGTTTGAAATTTTCTAACACTCCTATATTTGTTGATAATTCTGCTGCTAGAGCCGTAACTAAAAATCCAATCCATCATCCTAAGACCAAACACATCGGAATTAAATATCACTTTATACGTGATTGCTTTGAAAAGAATTTAATCGATGTTGTTAAAATTAATACGGACTTTCAACGTGCTGACCTCTACACAAAAGCCTTAACCAAGATTTTTATATATGTTACAGGTCAACGGCGTGAAAAAGAAATGTGAAGTGATTCCAGAAGATGAAAGTGCATAGTCCGACGCGTCGAGTCATTTTTTCTTATTTTTTTCTCTCTTTTTCTTTTATTTTACTTCTTCGCCTATTAAAATTCTAAATGCAAAACCATTTTCGGTTTTAGAATTTTAGGGGGAGAATAGGTTAAACTAGTATTAAGTTATTAAAAAAACGAGGGAGGAGGACAGTCTAGCTAATAGAAATGAGATCTTATCTGTGATACTGATTCAATGTCTATGGAAAATGATAGTACACAGGAACAAAGAATTTGGGACTTTAAAAGAATAAAATTGTTTAAGATGCAAAATTCGAAGTATAAGTCTGAGAAGTCTAAGCAACATAAAAGGAAAAATGATAGTAAAA
>BJCM01255641.1:0-33296 GCA_018326385.1 Flaveria bidentis
TAGTTTAAGGTATCTCAGATAAAGTCTTATCTGAGATATGGTAGTCAAGACATGTCCCTGACTTACCTTTTGTCACCAACTAAAGCTGGTAACATGTACTATCATAAAAAGGTGAACAGTGGAATAAAGTATGGTCAACTACATGGCTCTTTAGGAAGAGGCCATGCTGTATCAGAAGTCTACAGCGGAGTGTCAGAGACCATACTTGTGTCCACTCGTTTATAGCAGTGTCTTCCAAAGGTTAAATGGCTTCGGAAGAGTAAGTACTTCCGAAGACACTTATACTTCGGAAGAGGCTGCTTCTTCCAATGCTTGGAGACTTCTTTTCATCATACTTCAGAAGTGGTCTTTAGTTTATTCTTCTAGGACATGAAAAATCAGAAGTATGCACTAGTCTTCGGAAGTAGAGTTTTGTCTTCGGAAGTTGATCTTTTACTTTGTCTTTGGAAGAACTCTACATCCTTCGGAAGTTCCATGTTAAGCTTCGGAAGCCTTTGTATGCAGCATCAAAATAAATTAAGTGACATAGTTTTGGTTGCATTAGCCTTCTTCTTGATCCAACGCCATCCTCAGCAACATTTACCTGTCAACTACAAACACATAAAAGTCAACGTTGCTCAGTGAGTTCTAGTTTTATAAAATAAAATACTTTACTTTTGCTTAAAACCGATATTTACTTTCATGATGCATCATATGTACAAATAGATAATCATTATTATCTTTCACCTTTGTACATTAACATTCATTCATCATCATTGTATGTGTAACTCCAGGAGAACCACTTGAATCAAATATTATGAAGATTTGTAAGATCAAACAATGATAATCACTATAAAACCCCTTTGATCTATATTGATTGCATATGATTTGTACAAAGTGGAAACCCCAATCAATTGGTCATTCAACCATTTACCAACACTAATGACAATTAACCTATTTATAGTCTAGACTAATATTCACTAATTGCACTTAACCCCCTAGACTTAGGCTAATTAATACAAAATTACATATAAAACATAAAAATGACTAAAAACAAGACAAAAGATATTTTGTTCACACAAAATATATTTATTACAATAAAACTCCTAGTCATTTAAATCTTCAATGTCTCATCTCGGTTCCTTATCTTGAACGTGTCGGGTTTGACTTTTATTGACTTTGATTGTGACGTTGACTTTTGTTGACTTTCACTGTGTTGATAATATAGACTATCTTTTACAGCTCTAACAGTATGTCATCATTAACATTCATTTTCATTCATAATCTTCCTTACTTATCTTTCATACATTCATCATTATATTCCTCACTTACATTCCAGACCAATGCTATGTGCTATACCCCAAACATTATGCACGAAGCTGGTTACTGGGCCTGAGGTCTATCAATAGAACCCGAATATTATGCGTGAAGCTGACTCCAGTACCTAAGGAAAGCGACAAGGGTCCCATACATATGGTCAATCACAAGGATTAGACCCTTGTGTGTATCCTTCCAGGGTAGCTAACCCGTAAACTGTAAAGATCTCATATCTAGTATGATCAATTAGGTTATGATTTACAGCGGAATAGTACTAGAATTAGACGAAATTTACGCAAGAATAAGATAAATATTCAATCAAACAGTGACGGTTATAGAGAGAGAAAGTTTTCTACAAAAGATAATCTTTTCATTCATTCATAAGCTTCGGCCTTTTACAAATTAGGTCAACATTCCTTTTATAGAGGAATGTGACGTCAGTAGATGTCACCTGATACTGAAATCTAACAGATTTATACAAACAACTGAAAATAACTGAAACTACTAAAGATGTCCACAACAGTTGAGGACATCTTACAATAAACGCTTAAGTATTCTATAACTACTGAACCTAAAACATCTGATGTGTAAGAACTTCAGATGTTTTACATTATACTAAACTACTGATTACAAACTACTGAAAAAGTAAAGACAACTACTGAAAGTAAATCATCACAACTACTGAATAGAACTTCTTCAGCTGTTATGACAACTTCTGAGAACTTTGTCTTCAGACTTTGTCTTCAGCTGATGTCTTTAGACTTTGTCTTCAGCTGATGTCTTCAGACTTTGTCTTTAGCTGATGTCTTCAGACTTTTTCTTCAGACTTTGTCTTCAGACTTTGTCTTCAGACTTTGTCTTCAGACTTTGTCTTTAAACTTTATCTTCAGACTTTGTCTTCAGACTTTGTCTTCAGCTGATGTAGACTTTTTCAGTTGTTATGATGTCTGTGGGACTTAAAGGTTTTTCTGATCTGGCTCATTGGTTCTTTCGGTCCAACAATAGCAAATAGTTTCGCTACCAGCGAAACTATAGTTTTCCCATGTAAGTATTTGAGTCGAAATGGCTCTGAAATGAACAAAAGTACCGTGAATCTATAGTTTTGTATAATCAGCGTATCTATAATTTCGCTGGAAACAAAAATATAAAAAATTTCTATGTTTAGTATTGATTATTGAGAATAAAATTTTGGACAAAGGAAAAGGAGAAAAATAAGAACCAATAAATGCCCTACAAAACCTATCAAAATTTGACAAACGAAAATATATATAAAAAATAAAGAAAATTAAGGAAATAAGGGTAAAATACTAAATAAGGTTAAAAGGATATTGAAGCATGATAAATTGAAGAGATTTTCTGGAAAATTAGAGTTTGCTGGGATTCATGATATACTGTCCTCTTAAACCCATGCCTTTTTCTTTTCAACGAGTAAACTGCGGCTTCTCTTATCATGTTTTAAGGTTAGATTAGAGAAGACTTAAGTGACTAGTTCCCTACAAATATTTGGCAAAGAGACTCATCTTGTTCTCATGATATGTTGAGCAATTCTGCTTGATATTCAATGGAGAGCACAAGAAGCACAAACCTTATTAATTTCAAATAAAGAGAGCTCCAGGTCTATACTTAAGTATAACAAATGAGATGATCATTTGATCTTATCTAATGAGAGCTTCAGGTATATACTTAGATGAAGATAATCAGGATATGTTGATGAGAACTCTAGGTCTATACTTACGTATAACAAAGGAGATCATCACTCCAGGTCAATGTTCACACATAGTAGAGGAGATAAGCACGTGATAGTGCATAGGATGAATCTTCTTTGACACAAATAGAGCTAGCAAGAGTACTATTGAGTATACAGGAAACGAGAAGATAGAATTTTTTTTGAAAAAATCAAGAATATAGACGTTACACTCTAAATCCATTTTGAACAAGGACATGTAACTTTGTGAATGCCAAAATGTCATGGGGATAATTCAAGTCAATATGCTTCTTATCCTATTAGTTTAGCCACAAGATCACTGTCCGCTTCATATTATGGTTAAGCCTATCATGCATATCCCAGTACAAGACCATTGATCTCCTTCAAATATTTCAAGCAACAAAAACTTTATTCTGCAAGAAAACAGATAAACTTGAGTTATTCTCCCCCAAAGCTTCTACGAATTAGCAAGATAAGAGAATTTTTTACAAAAATGTCTATCATTCATTTTCAACTTTTTTTATATGTAAAATAGTGAAGGACTATGGGGCTTACAAATAAAAAAAGGAAAGAAAAAGAATAGAAAAAGATTATGTGTAATATTTACATAAGACAAATAAGAAAACGATTTTAAAAATTATATCAATCCTGACATGGAGATCTGTTCATAAAAATGAGGTTTATTGAAGGTTATAGGTAAAGAACCAGCCTTTTGATTTTTAGTGTCAATAGGAATAATATCAATAAAACCCTTCTCTTAAGCATCACGGATTGCATGAATCTTTGTCGTGATGTGCTTGGTGCGGGAATGATGAATTCGATTCTTTGTGATTCCATTGGCTACTTCATTATCCCAAAATATTGGAGTATGGAGAAAATTGATTCCGTAGTTAATTATCTGATGTTGTATCCACAAAACTTGAGAGAAACAACTTGACGCAGCGATATACTCTACCTCTCCCGTGAAATGAGACACAATAGTCTTTTTCTTGCTCTACCATGCTACTAGATAGTTCCCGGATATTGACAGCCTTTGGTGATAGATCTTCTATTTAACCTGCAACCACTAGAATCACTATCAGAATAAACATGCAAATCAAAATTTCCACCATAAGGATACCAAATACCAAAACAAGAAGAGCTTTTTAGATAGCAAAAAATTTGTTTCATTGCTTTCTCATGAGACTCCTTAGGTTCAGATTGGTATCTAGCTCAATATGCTACAATAAAAGTGATGTCCGGACAATATGTTGTGAGATACATTAGGGAACCAATTATGGATCTATATAGAGTAGGATCAACAGATTTCCCGTTCTCATCTGGAATGAGGCATGCTTGAGCTATGAATGGGGTTGATTCAGAAGAAGCATCATCCATCTTGAAGTACTTAATAATTTATTTAATATACTTTTCCTCGTGAATATGAATTCCTTCAGGCTTTTGTTCAAGTTGCAAACCGTAGAAAAAGTACATCTCCCCTATCATGCTCATTTGAAATCGACTTCTCATGACCTTTTTGAATTCTCTACAAAGCTTAGGATTGGTGGAGCCAAAAATAAAGTCATCAACATAAACTTGCACAATAGACATCTCACCATCCACCTCTTTCTTGAATAAAGTCATATCAATAGTGCCACAAGAAAAACCATTGCTCAAAAGATATTGTGTAAGAGTCTCATACTAGATACGAGGAGCTTCATGTAAACCATAGAGGGATTTATCATGCTTGTATACTCTGTTAGGAAATTTTGGATCCACAAACCCTCGTGATTGCACACATAGATCTTTTCATCAATATCTCCATAAAGAAAGGCACATTTAACATGCATTTGATAGACTTTGAATTGCTTTTGTGCGGCATGAGCCAGAAAAATCTTGATTGCTTCAAGACGGGCTATAAGAGCAAAGACATCCGTGTAGTCAATCATTTTTTCTTGGGCAAGTCTTTGAACCACCAACCTAGACTTATTCCTTACCACAATACCATGATCATCATGTTTGTTCTTGAACATCCATTTCATTCCTATAGAGCATTTGTTTGGTGGAAGATCAACAAGCGTCCACACTTTGAGTTTCTGAAATTGTTCAAGCTCTAATTGCATGGACTTAACCTAGCATGGATCCTGAAGAGCTACATGAGCATCCTTGGAAAAATTTGGGATATAAAACAAGAGAATAAGCACACGTTTATAAAACTAGATTGACTCCGCGTCCTAACGCCATCAGTTATTGATCCAATTATGTTGTCATGAGGATGATCCTTCAATGATTTGAAATTAGTGGTTAAAGGTAATGGATTAGATTGATGTGCGATAATGGATTGAGATTGTGTAGATGATGGAGAAGAGGACGGAATAGGTTGATCAGCTTGGGATGATGGATAGGTTTAAGATGGAGTAGAGGTTGGTGTTGAAGGAATAGATGTTGAAGCAGGTGGGGGTGGAATGTCAATTTATGAAGAGGATAGAAGGTCAACTGAGGTAGGGTGGTTTGATGATGAATGGGTAGGAACTTAAGGAACTTGAGGATCTTGAGGTAATGGATCTTAAGGAATAATGTTTGATTGAACATTAGAGAAGGATGTAACATCATCAAAAACTAGAACATTGAAGGAGTTGAAAATAGTACTTGAGTCAAAGAACCATGCAGGTCCTATCTTAACATAAGTGGAATTTGACTGCTACCAATCAACATAAAATGACTCCTGCATAATATGTGTTCTCTTATTATACACCCGATAAGCTTTCTGAGAAGATGAATAACCAATGAAGTAACACTCGTTTGACTCAACTCCAAAAATGTCATCTTTAGTGCGAGAGTGTTTAGCAAGGACATGAGCATCGAAAAGTACGAAAGAAATCAATCAATGACTTCCTTTTATGGAACATTCATAATGAGTCTTCATTTTATCCTTCACAATCAAAATACAATTAAAGACATAGGATGCACAATTCATCGCTTTAGCCCAAAAAATAATTGGCAAAGAAGATTCAACCAACATGGTACGAGTGACTTATATAAGAGTGCAAATCTTTCTTTCAACAACACCGTTTTGTTGAGGTGTTTTGGCTGCACTAAACTATCTCAAATTTCCTTTGCTTGCAGGAGTCAAAGATGTGACATCTAAATTTGGTATCGTTGTCAATTCAAATAGCCATTACTTTCCTCTTTCTTATCTCTTCAACTGAAAGAACTAACTTCTACAACTCTTTAGCAGCTTTGTCTTTATGCGCTAGAAATCTCACCCATGAATACCTAGAAAAATCATCTGTAACAACAAGGCAAAAAGATTTCATAGCAATTGATTTTCCACTAATTGGGCCAAACAAATCAGTATGTAACAACTCAAGGGGATTTGAAATGCTATTTTCAAGTTTTGGTTTATGAGGTTTCTTATGTTTTTTTCCTTTAGCACAAGCCATGCATTTCTCAACAACAGAAAAGTCTTTTAATAGTAATCCCATAACAAGATTTTTTAACAAAATTTTTTAAAATTTTTGAAATTAACATGGCCTAATCTTTGATAACACAAGAATGATCAGAGGAAGAAGCTTTAGATAGAAGACAAGTGACAATGGAAGTTTATTTTTTAGATCCCATATCAAGAAGATAGGTATCATTCTTTCTTGGAGCTCGCATGAGCACCATCTCGTCGGGGATATCAAACCCAGATTTCAAGAATAAACATTCATTTGATAGAAATAAAACCAGAATGTCTTTATCACAAATCTAAGAGACGCTCAAAAGATTGAATGTAAGCTCTGGCATGAAATTGACTTTCCCCAAAGTAAGAGATACCTTTAACATCTTTCATTGACCAATCATTTTACCACCTTGCTTGTCATCAGCAAATGCTACATACCCTCCATTGACGATACAATAATTTGTCAACAAATCCTTTAGTCCTGTCATATGTCTAGAGCATCCACTCTCAACATGCCACAAATTATTTACATCTTTAGTGGACAACTCCTGTAAAAATAACATCAACTTAACTAGTTGAAATTAGAACCCAAGCTTGAACAACTTTAGATTTTGGAACAGAAGAGCTTTTGTTGGTTCAACTAATCGAGTTACAGTATACTGGAGAGGTTGAATCGTTCAATATCAATAAGAACAAAAAACAAACAATATGATGATGAAAAATTACCCAAAAAGTATTCAACATATAATAATCATGATCCAATACGAACAATATAACAAGGTCTATATATTTATGCGAGAAACCAGCTTACAATAGACACTTGCGACAATGATAAATGAATTACGGTTTTGCATGGATGCCTTACAATGAGAATGATGAAACTATATATAGTAAAGATAGTTTCACTGATAGTTTCATTGTCAATGAAACTATCTTGCCAAAACATAGTTTCACCCACGTGAGACAGACAATTTTGCCAGGTGAAACTAGCAGCTTGCTAAGAGTGAAAAAATAGTTTTGCTAGGCCAGCAAAACTTAAGTAACTAATAAACTTACAAATGTAAACTAACATTAATCCTATTACAATCAAATATAAGCAAAATCTAATCTATGGTGAGTTCAACCTATACTTGGTCTTCAATACCTCCCCTAGGTTGGATCTCACCGTCTTGGTCAATCTTCGTTTGTCTTTTCATCTCCGGTAACTTCAGCCGCCTCAGATAATTCTTCATTAGCTTCTGTAGCATCATCCTCAGCAGTGCACTTGCCTGCGTGAATTGTTTTGTTAAGTCCTACACGTCCATCCTCAACTCATCTTCTTTTCTAACCTTCGAGGCCATGTCCATCACTTTAGCTCTAACTCCCCCCACCTTGTTAGCAACCTTCATAAATAGGCTTGCTTTTTTCGCGTCTCAGCTCCAGCCCCCAGTTTAATATGATTGTCACAAAGTACAAGCAGACCTTCATCATAAAATGCAAATAACTCCATAGGGTCACACAACCAATATTCTACCCTATTCTTTATTTTGGTCAGCGCCTCCCCAATATTGTTATCATAAAATCATTTCTCAAAACCTTGAAGTTGTTGGGGAAGGGGATCTGGAAACCTCACCCTGCTCACACTCTTAGGGGGTTTCACGCTTAGCACAATCCTACATTTCCTTGTCTCCTGGTCTTTATCTTTCTTTGATCTTCTTCTGTCGGCCTTCGTAAATCCAAATGCTTGAAAGTTATCATTTAGCCCATTCTTTATCTCTTCCTCCAACATCTTTGCCCTCTCACTCAAATTAGAATCAATCAATGGGGGACATTTAACTTCCTTAAATCCCACTTAGGCAAGATCGTAAATGCCTTCCTTTTGTGCAAGAATGTAATGCCTCCCCCTTTCCTTTTAATCATTAACATTTGGAGGCTAGAGTTGTATTTCCAGCTAATGATCTTCTAATCAGCTTCCTTCTTGCCTAGCCCCTACATATTTTGGAATAGGGGAGATATCTCTTGAGGCTCCTTTTCCCTCACAAACCATTTTTCTTTTGACATCTCAAACATATCATTTTCATCAAACTCCTTTTTAGCCATATAAGTCAATGGTCTCTCATCGACCTCATAATATTCTGGCTCATAGTCATAATTAATAAGATGTTCATCCTCTTCCTTCTTATGTATCAACCCCTTTCTAGCAGTCTTTTCCACTCCTTCCACATATCTCTAAGCAAATATTTCGTTTCCTTCAAAATCATCTATGTTCATCCCAATATCAACAAACCCAACTTCTATGACCTCCTCCATATTCTCAGTCCTATCATTCATATTCTCTATCCTTCCAACCATATTTTAGCCTCTGTATCATTTCTAAATTCAGATCCTTTGGCTGTCTCGGTTCCTGCACCAGAAGTGCCCTCTCCTACCCTAGACGATGTACCCATATTTAGAAATGGATACATAGAAAGATCAGTCATATCATCTAACTCAAGTTGCATTAGCTAATTGGGTAGGCTGGCTGCAGGCTTCAGCTCATTGACCTTAGTCAGCAATCTCTTTATCAAATTTTATTGATCCATCAACATCATTTCCATCCTTTCAAACATCTCATCCTTTCGTTTCCCTCTCAACTCCTAAATTAGTCAACTTTGTCTATATCATAGTTAGCTCATTGGCTAAAGAGAAGTTTAGTTTCTTTATAACATCTTCAGCCCTCTTCAGCCCTCGGTCTCTCCCTCTTCAGCCCTTTTTTGACCGTTTCTCCTTCTCAGCCCTTACCTCTTACTCAGGCTCATGAACATCATCTTCAAAGTCATAATCTTCCTTTTTAGCAAATTGGTTCCTTTTCTTCATCGTTTCAGCTTGTTTCAGTGTAGTCTCCTCAACCTGCTTGTCCTCAGATTCAATCACCCTTCGAATATAGTTCCATCTTTTGGGAGGGTACATGTTCTCCCATAAGTGAGTAATCTTGCCACTAAAATTAGGCCTTATTGCACAACAATTAGCAATTATGTGAGTGTTCATCTGAAACAAATCTCTTGATTTCTCCATGTCTCGGCATGTTTAAAATCAAATCGTCTATCACTATCTGAAGATATCTTAAATATAACAACTATTTATCCTTCTTTAAGGCCATGATGTTCTCTACCATGCAATTAAAAATGAGTTGTGCAATATTGGCCTTTTGTCTCCTACAGAATATCACCATCTCTTTGACCAAATCAAGATTCAGCCCATCGAATCCACCTTTTATGTGATCTAAGCACATAATAAAGACGTAGTGATGTATCTCCACTCCTTGGACTAAAAGGACTTTTTGATTTCCTTTCTTGACCCAAAAGGAGGACCCTTTTATCCCATACTCCTGAAAGCATCAAATATATCCTAATCCATCAGCATGACCTCATATCCACTGTCTTCTTGGAGTCTCAACACCTAAGAAATAAGCTCTACAGTAATTGCTATATCATTCTCCAGTACTCTAGCAACAATCCTCTAAGGATTGTCTCTAGTGTCATACTGGACATTACGCCAAAAATCTCTTATCGAAAGGTCGTAGATGGTGGGATAATGAGTGTCTGCATAAGCAATGGGTGACCTTTGGAGCCAATGAATACACTCTCTAAGTCATGTAGCTTTAGGGTGTGTATCATAGTAAAATCAGATTAGCCATTTATTCTGAAAAGTAGATCAAATGCATTAGAAAGTTAGATTAAAATAAATAATAAAGAATAATAATTAAAAAGAATAAAATTAAAGTAAAATCAGATTAAATTCGCTAGGAGAAATTGTAGTTTTACTAGCCGAAATAATAGTTTTGGCATGTGAAAATGTAGTTTTGGCAAGAAGCAGGATGTAGTTTCGGCATGCCTCGGCCGCAGATTCGGCAAGCCGAAACTATAAATTCGGCCAAGCTAAACTGAGAAATGTCCAACGAAAGAGTCAAGTGCGCACGGACAACATAATTTCACAGTTCCACTGAAAACCTTTGAACTTTCGTTCAGTTTCACTAGACTATCGGTACTTTCGCTATAAGAACTGTGAAGGTACTGAAGAGTCACAACCCAATCGGTTCTTAATTACTTGTTTAAACCTAGATTAAACTACAGTCCAATGTTCGAAACTCACACCTAAAGATTAAATGACCCTAAATCAGAAATAAAACACTCAACAACTAAAAATCGTTCGAAAATGACATGGTATCAGCTCCGAAACTAAAACTCACGAATGTGCGAAAACGAGATCTTAATTTGACAAACTATGATATATAGAACATAGTTTTGCTAGCAGCGAAACTATAGTTTCGCCCGTACAAGCTTACATCAAAAATGACTTTGTTTTGAGCGAAAGAGTCGGCGAATCTACAGTTTCGCACTACGAAACTACCAACGAAAGTATAGTTTCACTGAAAACCTAAAAACTTATAATTTAATTTTTTAATATCCTTTTAAAATAAAATAAAATAAAATAAAATAAAATAAAATAGAATATATAAAATATTTAGAAAAGAATTAAAGAAAAATAATAGCGAAATGAAGGAATCAAAAAGAAATTTCCCCACAAGACCTCACCAAATTTCACATAATTAAAGGAAATAAAGGATAAAGAAGAACGAGAAACTAAAGAGAGTTTCTAGAAATTCGTTGTTCGGTGGGATTGCCGAAAAGACCTCACCAAACTTCACATATTATTAAGACCATGTCTTCTTCTTTGAAACAAGTGAACCATAACTACTATTATCATGTTTTGGTTCATTTAAGAAACACTTGAATGACTCAGTCTCCACAGAAATTTGCAACAACTTATCCTTTCCTCATGATATTTTGAACAAATGACATGCTGTGCTTATTATTCCGTTTAAAAGCAACAAAGATCCTTTTCCTAAAATAAGCATAATCCTTATAGACATCAAATGATGAGAGCTTTAGGTCTATAGTCACATATAACAGAGGAGTTGATCAATTGAGTCTTACAGATGAGAGTTTCAGGTCTATACTTACGTATAACAAAGAAGATCACTATATCGTGTTGATTAGAGGTCAAGGTCAGTACTGTTGTATAGAAAAGGAGGTCATCACTTTAGGTCAATGTTCTCACATAATAGAGGAGATAAACACAAGGAAAAATATAGCAAGGAGCTGATTAGATACAAAGATGAGGAAACAAATAGCTTTTTAGACAAGATAGGGAAGAGAAACAAGAATACTTTGTGGTAAAAATAAATCAATAACGAGATATCATGTTCTCAACCCATTTTGAACAAGGACTTGTAACTTTGTGAAGGCCAAAAATGTCAACGGAAATATTTGAGTCACAAAGTTTCTTATTTTTTTAGTTAAGCAACGAGATTATTGTCTACTTCGCTTTCTGGCTGAACCTATTAAGCATATCGCAGCACAATACTGTTGACCTCTTTCACATCATCCAGATATCAAATTTTATTTAGGAGAATTCTGCAAAAGAACACAAGATAAACATTTATTATTCTGCCCAAGAAAATTCTTCGAATCAGCAAGATTGGTGAAATTTCTAAGTAATATATATGTATACTATATATGATATGTTTTTTTATTTTTATTTTTATTTGTATTTATTTATTAAATTTATTATATATATATATTATGTAAAATGATGAAGGACTATGGAGCATTCACAAATACGAAAAAGAAAGAAAAAACAACAAAAGAAGTATAAACAATATGCACATGAGATGGTTTTAAGAAAAATTAGTTTTGAAAAGATATTAGTTATAACATAGAGATCAATTCATAAAAATGAGGTTTATCAAATTTTTTTGTGAAAAGACCCGTTTTTTGATTTTTAGTGTCAATGGGAATAATATCAATAAAACCCTTCTACTAAGCATCGCGGATTACATCAATCCGTGTCTCGATGTAATTGGTGCGGGAATGATGAATGGGATTTTTTTGTGATGCCAATGGCTACCTAATTGTCACAAAAGAATGGTGTATGGAGAAAGTTGATGTCGTAGTCAATCATCTGATGTTGTATCCAGAGCACTTGTGAGTAACAACTTGAAGCAGCAATGTACTATGCCTCCCACGTGGAAATAGAGATATTAGTTTGTTTGTTGCTTTGCCATAATATAGGACAATTTCCTAGGTATTGATAGCCTTTAGTGACTGATTTTCCATTTAACCTGCAACCATTTGAATCACTGTCAGAATAGGCATGTAAATCAAAATTCCCATCATAAGGATACCAAAGCCCTAAACAAGAAGAGCCTTTAAGATAACTAATGATTCGTTTTACAACCTTTTCATGAGACTCCTTCGGGGTAGATTGGTATCGAGCTTAGTATCCTACAGCAAATGTGATGTCAGGACGGCTTGCTGTAAGATACATAAGGGAACGGATCATAGATCTATATAAAGGAGGATCAACAGGTTTCCCGTTCTCGTCTGGAGTAAGGCATGTTTGAGCAGTGAATGGAGTCAGTTCAGGAAAAGCATCATCCATCTTGAATTTCTTCATAATTTCTTTGATGTACTTCTCCTAATGAATGATAATTTGATTTGGCTTTTGTATAACGTGAACCCAAGGAAAAAGCACATCACCCATATCTGATTATTTCAAAATGACTACACATAAACTCCTCAAAGTCCCGACACCACATTGGATTGGTGGAGCCAAAAATAATGTCATCCACGCAGACTTGCACAATTAGCATCTAACCATCCACTTCTTTCTTGAATAGAGTTATATCAATGGTGCCATGAGAAAAACCATTGCTCAGATGATATTGTGTAAGAGTCTCGTACCCTATGCGAGGAGCTTGATGAAGATCATAGAGAGACTTATAAAGTTTGTAGACTTTGTCGGGAAAGTCTGGATCCTCAAACCCTAGAGATTAAGACTCATATATCTCTTTATCAATGTCTCCATAGAGAAATTCTCATTTGACTTCCATCTCATATACTTTGAACTGCTTGTTTGCGGCATGAGCCAGAAAATTTCGAATAACTTCAAGACGGGCTACGGGAGCAAAGAATTCCATGTAATCAATCCCTTCTTCTTGAAAAAAGCCTTGAACCACCAATCTGGACTTATTCCTTACGACAATACCACGATCATCGGGTTTTTTTGTTGAACACCCATTTCGTGCCTATTGGGCATTTGTTTAGTAGGAGATCAACCAGGGTCCACACCTTGAGCTTCCTGAAATGTTGCAGCTCTAATTGCATCAATTCTACCCAACAAGGATCCTGAAGAGCTTATGAACATTCTTTGGAATGATTTGGGATATAAAACATAAGAATAGGCATACATTAATCAAACTAGATTGACTCTGCGTCCAAACTCCAACGGTGATGGATCCTATAATGTTATCATGGCGGAGGTCTTTCAGGGTTTTGAAATAAGTGGTTAAGGGTAGGGTATGTGAAGAAGGTGGGCAGATGTGTTATTGATAGGTAGATAATGGAGACGATGATGGTTGGGTAGATTCAAATGGTGTTGTGGATGGGGCAGGTTGAGATGAGGTAAAGGTGGGTGATGAGGGAAGAGACGTAGATACAGGTGGGGGTGGTATGTCAAAGGATGATAAGCACAAGGCAATGTCAACTGATATGACATTGTCAAATGATAAGTTAGGAGTAGGTTGATGTATAGGAGGAACGATAGCAAATGGTTTTGGAGGAATGATGTTTGTTTGGACATTTGATATGGACGTTGAAATCCATATCGGAGTCAAAGAACCATGCGGGTTCTGATCGGACATCAAAGGAATTAGATTCCTGCCATTTAACATAGAAGGACTCTTTCATAATACGAGTTTTCTTGTTATACACCCGATAAGCTTTCTGAGAGGAAGAGTAGCCCATGAAGTAACACTCGTCAGACACAACACCGAATTTTGTCTTCTATGCTTGGGTATTTGGTAAAGTACACAAGCATCCAAAAGGTTGAAAGAAATCAATCAAAGGCTTCCTCTTATGGAACAGTTCATAAGGAGTCTTCATTTTGTCTATGACTATTAGCAAGCTGTTAAGAACATTGGAAGCATATTTCACCGCCTCTGCCCAAAAGATAATGGGTAAAGAAAACTCAATCTGCATAGTATTAGTGACTTCAATAAGGGTGAGATTATTTCTTTCAGTAACACCATTCTGCTGAGGTGTTCTCGCTGCACTGAACTATCTCAGAATACCTTTACCTGCACAAAAGGAATCAAAGATTTGATTTATGAACTCGGTACCATTGTCACTTCATACAGCCATAACCTTCCTCTTGCTTATCAATTCAATAGAAAAAATCAATTTCTACAGCTCTTTAGCAGCTTCTCCTTTATGGGCCAAAAACCTCAGCCAGGTTTACCTGGAAAAATCATTTGTATCGACAAGACAAAAAGATTTCTTAGCAATGGATTTAACACTGATTGGGCCAAACAAATTGATATGTAACAACTCGAGGGGATTAGAAATTCTATTTTCAAGTTTTGATTTATGTGGTTTCTTATGTTGTTTTCCTTTGGCACATGCCATGTATTTCTCAACAACTAAAAAGTCTTTTAAAGGTAATCCCCTAACAAGATTGTTTTAACTAATTTGTTTTTATTTTTGAAATTAATGTGGCCCAATCTGCGATGTCAAAAGAAAGACTCAAATGTGGAAGCTTTTGATAGAAGACAGGTGACATTGAATGTTGACTCTTTAGAACCCATCTTAAGAAGATATGTGTCATTTTTCTTGGAGCCTGCATAAGCACCATCTCCTCTGGAATATCAATCTTAGACTTCCAAAAGAGACATTCGTTGGACTTGAACAAGACCAAAATTTCTTTATCACAAATCTGAGAGACACTCAACAGATTGAAAGCTAGTTCTGGCACATAATTGACTTTCTCTAGCGTAAAAGAGCCATTAGACAACTCCCTTTGGCCAATCATTTTTCCTCCTTTCTTGTCGCTGGAAAATGCGACATATACTCCATTGATTATGCGGTAGTTGGTCAATAAATCCTTTAGCCCGGGCATTTGCCTAGAGCATTTGCTATCAACATGCCAAACACAATTTACAACTTTTATGGATCACCCTTGTAATAATAGTATTAACATATTAACAAGTTGAAACAAGAACCCATGCTTGAACAACATTAGGCGTAGGTGTAGTTGACTTTTGGGAAAAGAAATTATTAATCAGATTAGTTAATCTTCTGGCGAAAGATTTCTTATGAACATTCAAGATAGTTTCTAACTACATGATCATCTTTACCACACCTGAAACAATATGATTTTAATCTAGGCTATTATGCTATAAGTAAGGAATTTTATCCATGTATATTTCCTCATCACATTTAGACAATCTAAAACCAACATCACAATAAGTCTCGTACATATCTTTGGGTCTAGTTTTATTTATAAAAGAATGATTATTTATAGATGATGAAACACTTTCATCAGAAGTACATGTGGTACTTGTACCAATTGTACTTGCACATGATGATGCAGAAGTACATGTGGTACTTGTACCAATTGTACTTGCACATGATGATGACGTTACCGTTTCACTTGATGATAAAATATTAGTTCGGGCAAATGATGGGATGGGGTAAGAAAAGAGTTTGTCAAAACAATTGCTTTTAGTTTTCTCTTTACACTCGACAGCAAAATCGCTCACATTAGAATTAACACAATCAAAAGAAACATCATCATTACAACTCAAATCATTTTAATAAGTGATAGAAACATCACTAGAATAATCTAAAACATTATCTGAAATAGATATTTTTTTAACAAAAACAGAACTTAAGCTAGAGTTACAAAAACAATTGTATCCAAGCCCGCTAGTCGGTCCGTAACCATACTCCTCACGTACATGTTTAGTGTTCACACCTTCTAAACCTGCAGACAGTCTGTTAGTATCTATTTGAATCAAATCATTAGAGGGATGTGGAATAGGCGTAGGTGAATAACAATAAGTACTAGGAGGAGGATATACCAAAACAGTTTCATAACTCAAACCCGTTTTAACCCTAGCCCCCTCTATGATTTGCACAAATCATCATGTTTGATCCAAGATATTATCCATTTATCAAGATTTGACTGAAGTTTACTTTTTCAAACTTAGCAAGTGCAACCCTTTAGTCAATGTATTAATTTCAATATTTTTTCAGGCGAATTCTTATTTAATGTTCATTTTCTTTTAAAGCATCATTTAATTTAACAAAATATTTTCACTCGTTTATTTTAAGCTCTTCATTAACTCATTTTAAATCCTTTTTGTTATCGAGTAATAGATGATTTGCTTTCTACACACCAAAACTTATATTACACGCTGAAGAGCACATATCTTGTGTTACCTCATATGGAAAGACTCATCACCACCTTCTCTGCTACCAAAGCCTTTTCGCATTGACACACCAGAGTACTCTTCTTGGTTTCCTCACTAGTAGTTGCAGAATCAATCTGCTCTTTCTTCTCTTCTTCAGTCTAGCTTCTAGCTTTCAACACCTTCTCATCTTTACCCTCTATCACAACCACAACCTTCAAATCATCATCTTTAACCTTCATTACATACTCCTCACAATCTTCTTACACATCCTCAACAACTTCAGTTTCACCTTTGAGCTCTTTAAATGGATCAAGCTCATCTTCACAAATCCATCCTCTCATTCTATTCAATGGATCAAACTCTTAAAATGGATCATACTCCTCATATTCTTCCTGCACATGCTTGCATTGGAGAGCTTGTAGCGGAAGTAAGCAATGCAACATTCTAAGTAAAGCAAGATGATGGCATCATGGTCTAATTAAACTCCCTTCTCCTCATGTCTAACTCAAATTATTTAAGCTTATTAATGATGTCCATAAGCGTGTAGTCAGTGAAACCTCTTTCTTGCTTTAGCATCCTCACTTGCAAACTCCACTGTGGTGGAAGTGAGTCCAATAACCTATTCAATTTCTTATTGTTGGAGAGTTTCTTATCATATTTCTTCAATGTGCTAGAGACTGTCAGAAAACTGTTTGTTAGGTCAGTGAGATTCTCATTCTTGTAACCCACAAATGCGTTAAACTCCATTTTCAGCTTGAATACCCTTGTCTTTTATCAACCCATCATTTCCATCATAAAACTCACAGAGAGCATCATAGAGAGACTTAGCATTATTGTGTTCAGAAAAATGATTGTAGATGTCTGGTGCAAGGAATAAAGTTAAGGCTCCAAAAGCTTTCTTATCTCTGTCAATCAACTTCAAATCTTTTACACTAAATTTGGTTGGGTCCTTGTATTGAGAAAAAACATCACCAATAATAATGGTTGGTATGTGTGGACCAGGGATGATTGATTCCCATTGATTATGATTAGTGTAGAAAAAGAATGCTTTAAGACATCTCTTTCAATCTTCAAAATTGTCTTTGTTGATGAGCCTTAGGGGTCTATTGGGTGCCACACTTTCTAATTCAGCAAGGGTGAGAGAGGTCCTTTTTGACATGGTAGTTTCGTAGAAGACTTAACAGTTTTGCTGGATTTAGTAAGTATCGCTAAGAGAACACTAGTTTTGCTTCTAATTTCGGTAGCAGTTTTGCTAGCCAAAAGTTTGAATATGCTTAGTTTCACCGACAGTTTCGCATGAAACAAGCTTGAATTTTGTTCAGATGTAATTTTGGCAGCAATTTCACTTAATAGTGGAACACAAGCACTCGTGAACTTTCGTTCAAAGACTATACATTTGTTGAGATTCTCAAAACAACCACAAAGTGCAAAACAATTGTAGTTTCACAAGATGAATGCACTAGATTTGCTGGAAGTATAATAATTTCGCCCAATGACTCTAAAAAACTTTTTTTTACCATGAAATCAAACTGAAATCACTCAAAACTTAACTAAATTGAGATCTGACGATTATTTAGGCTTTCCGAACCAAAAAATAAGCAAATTTAATCAAATTCCATATGAAATACACTCAAATTTGATCTGGAATTAATGACTTAGTGATATTGAACACAAACAATCAAAATGACCCCAAACAATCCAGAGCACAATTGCTCTGATACCATTTTCTTGGTTCAACCGATCGAATTACAATACACTTGAGAGGATGAATTGTTAAATATCATTAATAACAACAAAAAGCAAACAATATGATGATGAAGAAGAACCCAAAAAGTATTCAACATATAACAATCATGATCCAATACTAACAATATAACAAAGCTCAATATATTTCTGTGAAAAACCAGCTTACAATAGATACTTGCAACAACGATAAATGCATTAGGGTTTTGCAAGGATGCCTTACAATGAAAAAGATCACAACTATATATTGTAAAGATAGTTTTGCTAACAGTTTCACTATTAGCGAAACTATACTGCCAAATTATAGTTTTGCCCGGGTAAGACAGACAGTTTCACCGCGTAAAACTAGTAGCTTGCTATAAGTGAAAAACTACATTTTCACTCATAGTTTCACTGGGGCAGGAAACTTAACCAACTAAAAAACTTGCAAATGTAAACTAACATTAATCCTATTGCAATCAAACATAACCAAAATCTAATCTATGTTGAGTCCACCCTATACTTGATGTTCATCTTTTGCAAAGAAATTATTAACTAGATGAGTTAATCTACATCCAGAAGAATTCTTATGTACATTTCAATTGTGAATTCCAGGATAGTTTTTAACTACATGACAATCTTTACCACATCTAAAACAATGGGTTTTAATCTAGGCATATTATGTGACAAATCAAGGATTTTATCTATGCATATTTCCTTATCACACTCAGATAAGCTAGAATCATCATCACTATATGTCTCATACATTTTTCTAGTTATGATCTTGTCTTTTAAAGAATGATTATTTACAGATATTGATGCATCATCATTTGAAGTACATGTGGCACTTGTACCACTTGTTCTTGCACTAGAAGATTATATTACCCTTTTATTAGATTGTGAAATATTAATTGGAGTAAATGATGGAATGGGATGAGAAAAGATTTTTTCAAAGCAGTTACTCTTAGTTTGATCTAATCATTTAATAAAGAAGTGGAACAACCAATAGAACACACTGAGTCAATGTCTGTGACAAAGGTTTAGGAAACAAAAATATTACTTAAACTGGAACTATGATCTAAAACAACATGTTGAGGTATAGGTGTACTAAAACTATTGGATCCAAGCCTGCTTGTCAATCCATAACCAAACTCCTCACGCAAATCCTTAGGATTCACACCTTCTAAACCTGTAGAGAGATTGTTAGTATCTGTTTCAATGAAATCATTTAAAGGGTGTGGAACTAGAATAGGTGAATAACAATAATCACTAGGAGGAGGATATACCGAAGAATTTTCATCGACCAAACCTATTTTAATCCTAGCCCCCCATTGCGATCTACACAATTCATCATGTTTCATTCCTTAAATTGTCCATTTATCAAGTTTTGACCGAAGTTTACTTGTTTCAAACATAGAAAGATGACTACACAAAACGATTCTTTTTAAATGATATTTTCTTTTAAAGCTGTGTTTAGTTTAACAAAATATTTTGACGCATTTAGCTTAACCTCATCATTAATTCATTTAAAATCTTTTTCATTGTCAAGCAATAGAAGATTTGCTATATGCACACCAAATAATCCTAACTTACAAGCAGAAGAGTACATGTCTTCTATTACCTCCTAAGGGAGACCTATCACCACCTTCTATGTAGGCAGGGCCTTTTCACATTGACACACTAGAGTACTCTTCTTGTTTTCCTCAACAGTAGATGTAGTAGCATGCTTATTGTAGCCCTTTTCTTTTGTTTGCTTCCCATCTAACTTCACCTTCTCACCTTGAACTTCTTTCAGACCACCAATCTCCAAATTACTAGTCATACTCTTCTCAACACATTCCCTTCCTTTCATTCATACTTCTTTCTTTAGAAATGTTTCCTTCAACCTTCTCATCCTTAACACTGTGAGAGACTTCAACTTCACTTGTGAATTACTTGAAAGGATCAAACTCTTCCACATTCTTCTATTCTTCTATTATCCCAGCAACAAGGGCATCATTCTTCCACATTCCCTTCCTTTCAGTCAAAAGTAGTAATCAAAGTTGTCTCTTTCTTCTGTTTATTATCCTACTTTTGTCTACCTGAGAATAATCTTGGAACTTCAGAGTTGCTTGGATCAATAAAAATTAGTAACAAACATTCTCTTGTGAAATGTCCTAACTGCTTACAGTTGAAACATCTCAATTTGGATTTATCAAAACTTAACTTAGAATTAGCATTTTGTCCTCAAAGTCTTCCTTCCAATTTTTTCCATAAATCTCCTGGCTCAGTGAGTCAACATTGCCATCTGCCACTGAATAACGATTTCTTCCAAGTCATCTGGATCAATCTCATACATGTCTTTAATAGTCATCCCTTTCCCTTTCAGTTTACTAGCCTTCAGTGCCTCATAGCTTTGAACGAAAATGCCAAACGGTGCCATTGTATCAGAGGGATTGAAGTTCCTAAAGAAGCTTTTGAATTAGCTTGATCCCTGACTGAGTTACCACCACCACCGAGTTGATCACATTTGACATTTGTAGTCACTCCTCTTTGTCTTGATGTTTGCATTGGCGAGCTTGCAACAAATGAAAGTAATGCAATATTTTGAGGAAAACTAGATGTTGGCATCATAGACTAATTGAACTCTCTTCTCTTCAAATCCAGTTCAAAGAATTTTAACTTCTTTATGATATCCATGAGCTTGTAATCTATGAACCCTCTTTCTTGCTTCAGCATTCTCCCTTGTAGACTCTATTGAGGTGGGAATGAATCCAACAACCTATTCATTTGTTCACTATTTGAATGTTTTTCATCATATTTCTTCGAAGTGCTTGACTCAGTCAGAAAGCGGTTTGTCAAATGAGTAAAATTCTCATTCTTGTACCCCACAACAAATTGAATTTTTTCTTATCCTGCATCCCTTTGTCCTTCACTCACTCATCATCCCATCATAAAATTCTCAAAAAAATCACATAAGTCACATAATTCACATAACTCACATAATGCATCATATTTGGTGCAAGACATAGAGTTAATGCTACAAATTCTTTTTGATCTCTATCTATAAACTTCAAATCCTTTTCATTGAACGTGGTTGGATCCTTGTTTTGTGAGACGACATCCCCAAGAGTAACAATCAATTTGTGTGGACCAGAGATGATTGATTCCCATTGATTATGATTTGTGTAGTGAAATAATGCCTTTAAACATCTATTCTAATCCTCAAAATTATCTCCGTTGATCAGTCTCAAGGGTCGATTAGGTGCCACACTCTCCAAATCAGCAAGAGTGTGAGTTTCCATCTTAGACATTGTAGTGCCACACTCTAGTTTTGTTGGAAATTCTGAAATTTCACTACTAATTTCGACAACAAATTCGTTAGGAATCTGCTTGATTATGCTAGTTTCGCAGATAGTTTCGCTCGAATCTAGCTTGAACTTTCGTTTAGAAGTAAATTCAGCAGCAATTTCGCTCGATGGTTGTGTACCTACACTTTTGAATTTTCGTTCAATAAGTATACTTTCGCTCATGTTGTAGAAACTAACATAATGAGAACGCTTGTAGTTTCGCTGGAAGAAGCTGATAGGTTTGCTGAATGATCCTTAAATTCGCTGCATGATTCTGAAAAACCTTTTCAACACAAAATTGATCCAAATCACTCAAATCTTAATTGACTTAGGATCTGATGATTACTAGAGCTTTCCTAATCAAGAACTAAACATGATCAATAAATTTCCATATCAAATACACTTAAATTTGATCCGAAATTAATGAAATAGTGATATTGAGCTCAACCAACCAAAAAACCCAAACAATCAAGAACACAAAGCCATTGATACCATTTTGTTGGTACAAACCAATCGATGAGCAATGCTTTTGATGGATTAAATGATTCAATATCAAAAACACAAACTCAACACAAACATATCATGATGATAATGGAGCAAAAGTGTTCAATAATAATTAAAGTAGAATTAACACAATCAATAAACAATGGCTCAAATATGTTTTCAGTAGAATTCCAGCCTCAAATACAGACTTGCAACAATGATAATACGAATTAGGGTTTTGCATGATTACCTTACAATCAAAAGAAAGAATTCTATGTATAGAGTTAGTAATTTTGCTAACAGTTCATCGGACAGCGAAACTATCAGGCCCAATCTCAGTTTCGCCTTGCTACAAAACATAGTTTCGCTGGGTGAAACAAGCCTGCTGATTATGAGCGAAACTGTAGTTTCGCCATAGTATCATTGGGAAACAAAACTCAAACTACAAACTTACAAAAGTAATCTAACATATGCCCTATTGTATTTAAACATAAATAAAATATAAACACTAAACTAAGGTGAGTTTAACATATTCTTGATCTTTAAATACCAAAGATCAAATTGTCATGTTTGATGAGTAATCAGATGATGCACATTTTTTTGGATACTATTACCAAGCCAAGGATTATAGAGTGTACAATGTCATAACTAGAATAGTTCAGGAGTTAGTCAATGTTACTTTCAATGAGCACACTCCCAATATGAGTGGTTTTGGTCCTGATTGGCTATTTGATCTTGATTTAGTTACCTACAGTTTTAAAAAATCTTGTGAGCATGTTTTAGGGTCCACGGATATTCTATCTACAAGTGATCTTGATCCAAGATTTGAGCTGAGAAGAGCTTCAAACTACAGAACTTCAGCTCTAGTTATAACTAATCTAATAAATGGAGTACCTATCAGCACAACAATGACAAATTCAGTTTATACCTCTGAGTTGCCTTCAAATTCTAGCTTAGAGGCACAAAACTCAGATGTAGGTGCTTCAAATGTAGGGGAAAATGGTGGTGGTGATAGTGATAAGGAATTCCTAGATGTTGATAATCACTCCATTGACGAAAACATCAATGATGTCACACAATAATTGGATCAAGTTGGTGGGACAAACCTCAATGCCAGATCTAAATTTCTCTAATTAGATCTCTCAATGCAACTTGTTATGATCCCTCTATTAAGGATCCAAAAGTCTCATCCTACCATAAACATCATTAGAGATGTTGCCTCAGGAGTAAAAACAAAAGGACAAACCTATGATGCTAATGTATATCTTCATTGTTATTTCTTATTCCAGATAGAGCCTAAGATAATTAATGAGGCTTTAAAGTATGGAAGTTCGGTTGAAGCTATGTCGGACAAGCCACTTCAATTCAAAAGGAAAAAGGTTTGGAACCTATGTCCTCTTCCTCAACGAAAGACTACTATATGAACCAAATGATTGTTTAGGAATAAAAAGGATGATAGAGGACTTGTCATAAAAAATAAGGCTAGACTAGTTGTTCAAGGATACACACAAGAAGAAGGAATTGACTATGTAGATGTCTTTGTTCTTGTTGCAAGACTAGAAGTTGTAAGGTCTACCAACTTGATTTTGAGTGTGCTTTTCTTTATGGGGTGACTGATGATGAGGTGTATGTTAAACAACTACTTAGGTTTGCAGATCTTGATCATCCTCATTAGGTTACAGGCTTGATAAAGCTCTTTATTGGTTGCACTAAGGACCAAGGAAATGGTATAAGACTCTTTCTCAGTATCTCTATTAGCATGGTTACAAAAGGGGTACTACAGATGGAACTCTCTTCATTAAAGGAACACGGAATGACTTAATTCTAGTTCAACTATATGTATATGACATTATCTTCGGATCAACTAATATAAAGCTCTTCAAAGACTTTGTGAAGCTGATAAGGGATAGATATTAAATGAGTGCCATAGGGGAACTCAATTTCTTTTCAGGATTTGAAGTAAAGCAAGTTGAAGATGGCATCTTCATAAGTTAGTTAAAGTATGTTCAGGACATACTTAAAAGATTCAATATGACTAATTGTAAGGTTGCTAAGACACCCATAGCAAGAAATCACTCCATTGGACCTGATCTTGAGGGGGAGTGTGCAAATGAACATCTCTATTGGGCTATGATTGGGTCTCCTATGTAGCTCAAAGCTAGCAGGCTCGATATCATGTTTGCCATATGTATTTGTGCAAGATATCAAGCCAACCACAAGATGTCACACCTAGTCACTCAAGAGAACTTTAAGATATCTCAAAGGTGCTTCAACACTTAGCCTTTGGTATCTAAATAATTCTTACTTCAATATGTTTGCATATGCAGATAGTGACTATGGGGGCTACAACATGACTACAAAGTCTACATTAGGGGGATGTTAGTTCCAAGGTGGAACGATAGTCTTATGGCAATGCAAGAAACAATCCTGTGTCTTTACATCAACTAATAAAGATGAATACATTGCTCCTGCATGATGCTGTACTACTTTGGATTCAGAATCAGATGCTAGATTATGGATTTAAATTCAAGGAGACTCGTATCCACATAGACAACAACAGTGCTATTTCTATCATAGAGAATCATATGTAGCACTCAAGGACAAAACATATCAATATCAGGCATCATTTGATTAGAGGTAACTTTGAGAAGGGATTAATCAAACTAGTCAAAGTTAACATAAATGAACAATATACTGACCTATTCACCAAAGCTTTTGATGAACAAAGATTTAAATATCTTGTTTGAGGTATTGGGATGATTAACATTAAGTAGATTTTTCTAATACATAATCATATTATTTCAACAATCTGTGTGTCCTAAAGTTGTCTATCACCTTCATAACCCCTTGTTTACTCTGGAAGACTAATATTTTTACAAGACATTCCTTAGATTTTTAAGAATTTTGATCTTTTATCCTTCGAAAGATAAGAATTTACCTTTGGGAGAAATTTTAGTCTTCAATACAACCAAATACTTAAGCATAATTACATTCAAAAGAATTTTCCAAAATATCTTCTGAAGCTTAACTTTATTCTTAACTACTTGTATGTTTAAAGAACAACTTTCTTCCAAAAGCAATTAATTCTCAGAAGCTTTACTAAAACTTCCAAGTTTTAATCTCTTCCGAAGCAAAATTTTCTAAACTTTTTGGAATATCTTCCAAACCATTTTGGCTTCAGAAGCTTTTCCTCAAAACTTTCAAAGTAAAATTACCTTCAAAAGATTACGTCTTCCAAGAAAACTAACTTTTGGGAAAATTGCTTTTTCAGAGGTGGGACCGACATTCGGATTTCAAAGTTTTCCTCTTTTATTAACGTTGTCTAAGATCCATTTCATATATATATCCAACGGTTCCCCTATCTTTCACTCTCTTCTTCCTATGTACTTTTCCAAAACCTAAATTCATCCAGAAACCGCCATTCTTCTTCGTTTTCTTCATCCTTAAGCTTTCACAAATGGCCAAATTAAACTGCAGAAACGGCCCTGATTTCTCCATGCATCTTCATAGGCAACATAATCAGGTTGCTCTGTTAAACTCTAAGAAAGATTCTAGTTTCTTAGAGGATCATTTGCTTGAGTTCTAAAAGACCTATCAAGAGGTCATCCTAGACGAGGAGAAGGCACTATCTGCTACAGTGTAGAGGAGAACAATATTCATCAATCTAGCCATCATCCATAATCATCATTAGTTGGATGATAATGAAGGTGAATTGTTCTTCCCAAAGGAAGCTCTTAACCACTTCTTTTAGCAGATAGGCTAGAGGGAGATTTCTTTGTTGAGACCTTCAGGAAAGGAAAGGTCTCATCCCATTGGAAGTACCTACTTTACGTGGTCATCCACATCTTATCTAACAAACATGGGGGTGGGACCAGATTCCTAATGATCTCTCTTTCATAGTGCATGGAATGGTTCAAGGGGTCAAGTTCAGGTACTCTGAATTTGTCTAGAAAAATTTACTTGCAAACTTAGACTCCTTAAAGTATTATTTGTTTCCTAAATATATTCAATACATTGTTAATTATGAACTGGGCTCAGAGTTGAGGGAAACAGGTAATATTCTTAAATTGGTCAAGATGGATCCTGACATCTTTAAAATCAAGAAGAAGCCAACTATTGGCTTCTCTAGGGTAGAAACAACCCTTGTCTCCAAAATGTTAGACCTCATTGCTAAAGGTGACAACCTAGCAATGTAAGCTAGTGTTGAACCCACATCTTCTTCCTCTTAACTACCAAAAAAACCTCAAATCACCCTCACCTACCAAAGAAAATCCAAACAAACCCCTTCATTAGCTAATCAGCTTGTGCTGGCACCCATATCACTTCCTTTATAAGAGGAAGTTCGCACTAAAGCTCACTTCTCTTGAGGAGCAAACCACTCGCATCTTATCAAGGATCATTGTTGAGATTCCTTATGCTTACCCTAATGAGATCATTAGCCCATTAGCCTTAAACCTTTCACACTGTATCTTAACACTCAATTGAACAACCTTTAGGGGTAAGTTACCATCCCCAACCTCAAGATCTCAACCAACCCATTCCTAACCTTGAATTCTATGATGATGAATGCATGGGATTTAGTGAGTACCATGAGTTTCTCTACTCCTCCCTTACTCAAATAGAGATGAGTGCTCCTTCCTCTCCTTTTTCTAGCCCATATCATCCACCTAGCACTGAGGTGGCTCTCCTTGAGCCTATTTAGGAGATCCATTTGGAAGAGGCTCTCACTTCTGCAAGTGATTACATTATTATTGCAGTATCAGTTTTTGTGCTTAACAATTGGTTTTCTCTCAAACTCACTTATACTTACACCCTGATCAGATGAAGCAGAGTCTCTTCTAAGAGTTGATAATAATATAAAAAATAGCAAAGAACACAAAGGGATAATTTTCAAGGTACTTGCATGTATTACTTCTCAACTCAAAGTATGACAAGACTTTTACAAGCATATTACGTGTGTTACAATGAGAAACTATATATACTATTACCTATAGCCGAATATACTTTGATACGAGCTGGGAATCTATGACTAAAGAATATATTACAATGGTTAAGTTAAGATATCTTAGATAAAGTATTATCTATGATATGGTAGTCATGAGATGTCCATGACTTATCTTTTGTCACCAACTATGGTTGGTAACTGTATTAACTAATTAATGTGAATGGTGGAATAAAGTATTGTCAACTACGTGGATTTTGAGAAAACGCCATGCAGTATCTTAGAGTTCTGCAGCGGAGTGTAAGAGACACCATACTTATGTCCACTAGTTCATAGTAGTGTCTTCCGAAGGGTAGTTGGCTTCAGAAGAACTTCTGAAGCCTCTTATACTTTAGAAGAGGCTACTTCTTCAAAGGCTTGAGGACTTCTTCTTTTCTTCATACTTCGGAAGTTCACTTCTGATCGTTTCTTCTCAGACTTGATCTTCCGAAGTGAACACCTTGTCTTTGGAAGTTGATCTTGCACTTTATCTTCAGAAGAACTTTATTTCCTTTGGAAGTTCCGCACATGGCTTCGGAAGTCTTTTATTAGATGTACAAAAATATTATATGTGATTTGGTTTTGGTTGCACCAACCTTCTTCTTGATCCTACAAACTCCCCCTAGGCTAATGCTACCAAAACCTCACTTGTTCCTGATTCTCAAAACATTTAGCACCAGGGAAAGCATATATTTATCTATTTCTTTATTCTTCCCAAAAATAGTGCTAAGAAGCTTGTACAAAATTTTAGTTTACAGGAGATCCAGTCTGTCACTCTGAATGATATGCACCCTCTGTTAGGTCCCTCTGAAAAGAGTTAGTTGACGGGAGCTGTAGTCATATTCCCATTTAACTATTGGTTCAAATTTAGGGCCTTCCACCATCTGTAGAAAGGCTTTGCCTATGGTGATTGACCTTTCCTTGTCTTCCTTCTCTCTTAGTTTCAATTCCTCTTCAATCTTTGCTTTTGCGGTTAGCTCAACAAAAGAAGGCTACTAAGATGACTTCTGATGTGAGCAGCAGTTTCGGAGTCGGAGGGATTGGAAAATGCTTTCTTTACTAACTCAAAAATGTCAAATCTGCTAGAGTGTAGTAGAGAGGAGGCATTAAGCATGTTGCTTTCTCCATTCTCCCTCACCATAATAATATTGTGAGAGGCTTCATCGAACCTGCACTGGATAATTTTCTTTCTAGGCACAAGGGGCTTACTAGGAATCTTGTCCCCTTTCTTTGTATACAGTAGAGTTACCATATTTATTCTTAGCTTCTTATCTTCATAGTTTAAGGAGTCAGAGTTGAGACCAAGAAGTTTAGCAACATGGTCTAGTGTTCCTCTGGGTAGATCAAGAAATTGATCTCTTGTGAGGGAACATGATGATCCATCGACATAAGTCAGTTAGACAAAGTCTTCCTCACAGAAGATGTCGCTTAGGATTGTGAAGTTGGTGAGCTTTGTCTTGATTGCCTTGTACTCCTCTAAGGAAGTGATGTTTGGAAGGACGAGAGGATGGTTGCGATGTAGTGGTTCTGGAGAGTGTTTTAGGTTGGAGGATAGGTAGTTTAGGTGGTTGAGGTGAGGAGGTAGGCATGGATAATGGTATAGGTTCAGGTGTGTTGGGTTTAGTTTTGATGGTGAATGGAGAGGGAATTGGTTCAGGTTTATATTCATCTAAATAACAAGATTTAGATCATTTTGATTTTGATAGTGTGTTGGGTTCATTTTATTCTTTGGATAATGGTATAGGTTCAGGTGTTGCGACTGACTCATACGGTTGATTCATACACATGACTGAATGTTCAGTAGTGTGACTGAATCAATCTTATCTCTCAGTCATACGACTGATCTAGTCTACTGGTTCAGTCATGCGACTGGTCCATAAGTATGATTCCTTCATGCGTATGCTCCTTTAGTATGGTCCATTAGCACCACCCGACTAAGTTAAGCACAATTCTTAATCACTATTGACTTAGAACTATGTACAACTACCTCACCTTAATCACATTAAAAACATAAATTAGGAACATGATGTATGAACAAACTCCCCCTTGGACCTAGTTTAGCCTATTTTCTAACATTCTTCAAATGCTCTTGAAGTTTCTTGTACTTCTCTTCCCTAGTGACTCATGCGTGTATCTCGAATGCAAAGTAGAGTCGTATAACATGTTGGAACTATAGAGATTGTATAATATATTACGTGTCATAGAAAAGTGGCCACTTATATAAAGTGTAGAGATCTTTAGCAAACAAGTTGGTAAGCCATGTTGGGTCAAATACCCTAATAGTCTCTATCTTTCCTTCTCTGTTCAGAACTATGACCGCTTCCCTTGTCCTCTAGTCATAATACCACCATTTGAAGTGTTGAGTGAAGTCCTGAGGCATCCACCATAAAGGAATCTTAGACATTATGTGTGGGGGACTCCACTTCCTTACCACCTTAGGTTTTTGAGATATACGATCAACTTCAGTCTGATGAATGAACAGCTTAGGTTGTTGAGGTCTAAAGTTGACTCATCGGGTTGGCATACAAAAGATCTAAACTTGCCAATCTGTTTAGCTCAAAACCAGGAAGAGTCTTCAGATCATGTGGATATCTAAAGTACTCAATCCCCTTCTCTCTTTTAACAGCATAAACATCCAAATCTTCAAAATAGGCTTAATTGATGATCTTGCCTGACACTTTCTCATATTTCTTGACTCTGTAGAGTTTGGTGTAGGGATTCAGCTTTGGAAGTGCACGTTGGGCCTTCATCTTTGATAAACAAGTTGTCCATTCAACCTTCTTTAGATCCACATTCGCATTAGTAACTTGGGCTTTGCCTTCTTCCTTCGCTTTCTTTTTCTTTATTTCATCAAGCTTTATAAAAGTATCATTGCCAAAAGTTTCAACCAATTCTGGGATAGTGTGGCCCTCAGGGTCAGTGTAGTATGGATAGTAATCAAACGTGACATCTTCAATCTCAATCTCATCTACCCCTTGTAGCTCCTCGTCACTCAAAACATCAACTTTAGGAGCATCTTCGACAAGCTCATCTAAAATTTAGTCTAAACATCTCGGCGAGCTGCTCGTTAGTCAGATCATGAATGATTTCTCCTTCTTCTGAAGTGTAGCTCACTAACCTTCGCACAATCCCTTGCAAATCAAGAATCATAGTTAGTTGAGTCTTGACTTGCTGAAGGGGAAGAATATCATAATCATTAGCCTTGGAGCTTTACCTTTGCCTTGATCATGGGTCTCCTCAGCTAGAGCACCAGAGGACGCAGCTCTTTTGGACCGCCTCTACGTTGCTGCTTGAGTTGAGGCAGAAGCTGACGCATCACCTTCTTGATCATCATCCTCATCCTTATCATCTCCTTTTCCTTTTCCACTTCCTCGAGCCTCCTCATCATCATCATCTACTTCTGATTCATCATCTTCTTCTGATTCATAATCTGTTAACTCATCATCAACATCTCCACCGTTCATCATCATCATCTTTAAACTTTAGGGGCTCACCCTTGGTTCCCTTCAACCTCAGCATTAGCCTTTTATTCTTTTTCTCCAACCCCTCAATCCTCTTGACAAATGCCATCACAAGCTCATCTTGAGCTTCAGTGCATAGTGAGCTCGAACTAACGCTCTCTCATGAGCAACCTTCTCTGTCAACTGAGCAATCTGCTTGCCTTGGGCGGCATTGACCGCCTTCAGCTGGTTCATCTGGTTGGCTCTCAAGTCATCTGTAGCTATCAGCTTTAGCACCATTCTGTTTAGGCTAGCTAGTTGTTCCTCTATCTCAATGGTGGGTTGCGTAGATCTTTGTGTAGGTGGGAATTGGGTGGATGTGCCAATTTGGTGAGTAGTGGGTGTAGTGGTGGATGTGGTGTATATGGAAGTTGTAATGGAAGTGGGTTGTGGTGGAGTTGTGTTGGGTATTGTGTGTGATGTGGATGCAAATGTATGAGTGGTGGTAGGAGTGTCGGTGGCAGTGGTTGTGGTAGTGGTTGTGGCTGTGGTGGTGGTTGTGGCTATGATGGTGGTAGTGGTTTTGGTTGTGGTAGCGGCTGTAGTGGTGGAAGAACTAATCAAGGTGATCCTTTGTCTCTTACGCTTCTTGCCATAGGGATGGGCCATCCTCTTCTTCATGGACCCCTTAGCTATAGGGGCTCCCCTTGAGCTGATCGGCTGGTCAGGTGTGTTTGTTGGATTTGTGACATCAGTATCACCACTCCTAGACCCAGCTTGGCGTCCACCAACCGCCTCTTTCCCGTTCTCGGTAGCCACAACCTGACTCCTGACTCTCCTAGTGAGAGGCTTATCATCAGTATCAACCTCTTCATCTAACAAGAAATCCTGGTGGAAAGCAGACTGCTTAGATCCACTAGGTGTAGTTGAAGTATTGTGAGGAGGTGGTGGAGATATAGCAGACATGTGAGTGGCCCATGATTGAATGGGGCCAACATCTCCGCCACCTTGACCGTCATCATGGTCATCATCATCGTCGTCATCTTCTTCAGTGGGAACAACAATTGGCTCAATGTCAGAATCACTGTCATCGTGATGCCACTTCTTACGAGAGGGCACCACATAATCCTCGTAGGCCAGATGGCCAAACAGTCTCCTGACCGGGGGCTTCACCTGATTCTCCTGGTACACCTTCATTCTCCTTAGAGTGGTGTCATCCATCACCTCTAAAGTCACAACATCGTCCTTCTCCTTAAGCAGCAGAAGAAGCTTATCATCAATGGTCATTTTCAGGAACCTAGGATACATGCAGAAGCCTTCCTTGCCTTTGACCTCAATGTTCTCTATCAGAAAAGAGAAGAGCATGCTGGAGAAACTGAATGGTTGGTTTAGTACCAGTGCAACGTATGCATTCTAGATTTGGTCAGACATCTCATCAAATCCTCCACGCTTGGAGGCGATGCACTTAAGGATCACATGGGCCAAATACTTGAACTGGGGGCGTATGTTGCTCTTGTTCAGTACGCCGGCATTGATGTCTCCTGCGTACTTAATCCTCAAAAAGCAACCACGAACAGTCAGTGGATGTAGCTTGGTTGGATGGGCTCCCTCTTCCCCCAAATCCAAGACTCTCCTTAGGTTGTCTTCATGGATCTCAAAGTCTTGCCCGAAGATAGAGCTCCAGATACAGTGGGGCTCAACCGACCGGTCAACTATGGCACTTTCCCAGAAGGCCTGCTCAATAGATCTGTATGGTGTGCATGGAGTAGAAATGGCCTTGTAGATCCTTAATCAAGGAAAAAAGGCAATAATCCCGGTGAACTCAGAAGCGTTTTGGGATCCAACATCTAGATGAGCACATATGTTGTGCTTAGTGCTCATAGTCCATCTCTCAGCCATATTGCTGCTATGTAAGGCCCCGTTCCCGAGACGCTTACAGCTGGTCAATCATTGCACATAAAACATATAATTTCATCATCTTACATAAAAACGTTGCAGCGGAAACATTTAAAAATGACATTTCACTTCTTTATAAAAGCTTTTGCAAAATAATACATCATTAAACAGTTACAAAATACATTGTTGCATTACTTCACAAAAGCATTATATAAATGGAAGCCATCCAAAAGAGCTTAGTAGCCGCCCGTGCCATCCTCAGCAATCATTACCTGCCAACTGGAAACACATAAAAGTCAGCGTTGCTGAGTGAGTTCTAGTTTTATAAATAAACATACTTTTCTTTTGTTAAAACCGTACTTTACTTTTCATGCGATCATACATCATACGCACACATAGATAATATCATTATTGTCTTCATCATTCATTCATTCATTCTTTAACTTTTGTTCATTCATTGTACGTCATTTATATTCACTTTACTTCATCATTACATCTTTTCCTTTCCATCAAACCATAAACTTTACCCTTCTGTTAATGGTACTGGACCTATGCCTATCATAGACCTTCTATAACGGTGCACCGCACCTCTGGCCACAGTACCTAAGGTAAAGTTTAGGTGTACCATTGCCATGTGCAATACCTTTCTATTCATGGTACTGGACCTAGGCCTATCATAGACCTTCTATAACGGTGCACCACACCTCTGGTCACAGTACCTAAGGTATGCAACAATAGTTCTATACA
>BJCM01255672.1:0-10339 GCA_018326385.1 Flaveria bidentis
TGATGATGATGATGATGACTCACCTGTTGCGGGTGCCACATCTTCCAGTGAAAGGAGGACCAAAAGAGCACAAGATCAAGGTGCCTCCATATCAGCCCCATTAGTAGAAGAGTCGATGATCCAGGACAAGAGTAATGCTTAGATGCTTTATTGTTATTTAAAATCATTTGTATTTGGATCATGTATTAAATTAATGAAATGAATGTTTATATGTAATGTAAATGGTTATGTCTTGATTATTAACTAATGATTGCTATGTTGAATGTTTAAATCAAGTAGATCCAGACTTTCAAAGAGATGAATATGATATTGCTCCCCTCCAACAGGTCAAGACTCAACAGACGTTGATTCTTGATCTGCAGGGTATTGTCAGGAGATCGGTAATGATACTCCTGAAGAAGGAGAAATCATTCACATTCTCACTGACGAGCAGATAGCCAAAATGTTCAAGCTAAACGCTGAAGAGATTATGAAAGATGCTCCAACTGTGCATGTGGAGAGTGACGATGAGCTTCAGGATATCGATGATATTGAGATTGAAGATGTCACAGCACAACAATATCCAGACTACACTGATAATGAGGGAAATGTCATTAACAATCTGGGAGACACTCTTATCAGTGACACTTTTGAGACTCTAAATAGAATGGAGCAAGAGTCCAAGAAGGATAAAGAGAAGGCCCAAGCCCCTGATGCTGAAGTGAATATCAAGAAGGTAGAATGGGCAGTGTGTTTTGAGGAGATAAGATCCCAACGCAGCGCGTCAAAGTCAACTGTCTACACCAAACTGTATAAGGTCAAGAAACATCAAAAGGTGGCAGGCAGAATCATAGCGTGGGCATATTTTGAGGATCTCAACGTTTACGCGGTTAAACGTGTGAAGGGAATTGAGTACTTCAGATTCCCACATGATCTGAAGACTCTTCCTGGTTTTGAGCTCAACCAGTTAGCAAAGTTAAAATTGCTATACGCTGACCCTCGTAAGATGTCAGGCTGGTTTGAAGCATCCCTAAAAAAGGAGTACCACACCAGATGGGTCAACTTCAAACCTCAACCACCAATGAGGTACATCAGAAGATCTGAGGTTGATGCCATAACTGGAAAACCAAAAGTAGTGTTGAAGCGGAGTCCACCACGTACAATGTCAAAGATCCCATTACGTGAGATGCCACAGGACTTCACTCCACACTTCAAATGGTGGTACTACGATTGGAGAACGGGAGAGGCCGTGATAGTCTTGAACAGGAATGACATAATGGAAACCATAAGTGTGTTTGACCCGATGTGGCTCACCAACTTGTCAGCAAAAGATGTTTATACTTTATACAAGTGGCCACTGTTCTACGACCCACAGGATATTGTACAAGCTTTATAGTTCCAGAAAGTGATAAGACTCTGTTTTGCTTTTGTGATAAACACAGGAGTCACCAAAGAAGCTAAGTACAAGAAGTTTGAGGAAATCATGAAATATTTTTGACAATAGATAGATCTAGGTCCAAGGGGGAGTTTGTTGATACATATATGTACCTAGATCCTGATCTCAAAGTAATATGTCTTGAATATCTTGCACTTATGTAATATTGGGTACTAAAGTTCTTGGATGTACCTAGATCCTGATCTCAAAGACAATCCCTTGATGAGTTTTTCCCCTTGTTCTTACACCGTCATAGACTTCTCCTATGATGTTCTCAGCTGGGTGAGTGTTGTGAATCTTTAGCCTAGGAATCACTTCCAATTGCAAAGATAGATCCAAGTTGGACATATTTTGCTAAGGAACATGAACACTTGGTCCAGCTGTTGTTTCAATGTAATTCAATGAGGACTGATTGTAAGAAAAAGAAACATCATCAGCATCAGTTGACTGAGATGTTGTATTAACATTTGCATGTTTTTTCTGATTGCTACTTCTATTAGCTTGGTGTTGTATGTTATCTGCTGATGAGTTATTAGACCCACTTTGTTGATAACTTGTTGAATCTCCACTGGTTCCTGCAATGGTCATGCTATTGGATCTCCCAATGATGGGAGCTTAGGGTTCAGAGATTCTTGGAGAACTTGGAAGAGGTCTGGGTAACTCAAATAGTTCGTCTTCATCAGAATCACTTTGAGTACCTATTCTAGCTGAAACATTCTCATAAGATGGCTTAGAAGAGTTTGGAAACAATTCTAAGTCAAAAATATGATCAGGGCCATTCCCCTTAACACAAGGAGTGAGCTCATTAACAACAATGTTGGATTATTACTCAAATTGTTGATTTTTGATGTTATAGACTCTATAAGCAGTATAAGTGGAGGAATATCCAACAAAGATAACATCATTTGACTTGTCAGCAAATTTTGCCAAGTTTTCCTTTGTGTTTTGTATGGTACACCTGTTGCTAAAGGACCTTAGAAAACCAATGAATGGTGGCCTCTTGTTCTAAAGCTCATAACGGGTTTTTTCGTGTGGCATGACAATGAGGACCATGTTCTGCACATAGCATGTAGTGCTGACTACCTCTGCCCATAATGTTAGAGGTAGTTTTGAATCAGCTAACATGGTCCTAGTAGCCTCAATCAGTGTCATGTTCCTCTTCTCAGCAACACCATTTTGTTGAGTTCTAGGAGCACTATATTGTCTGGTAATCTCACTTGAGTTACAAAATGAGTCAAGAACTTGATTCTTAAACTCAATCCCTTGATCACTCCTAATTATCTTTACCTTGTGGTCACTTTGATTTTCAATTTTAAGAACAAAAAACTTTAAAGTTTCAGTAGTTTCATCTTTAGTTCTCAAAAAATTACGAATGTAAATCTTGTAAAATCATCAACTATAACAAGGCAGTATGATTTCTTTCTAATGCTCATTATACTTGTTGGACCAAATAAATACATGTGCAATAAGTGTAATGGGATAGTGATAGAATTAACCTCTTTGGAATTGCGAGAGACTGTATGTTGCTTTCCTTTCAGGCAAGCCACATAGTTGTCTCTACAAAAAGGTTCCTTTTTGGTCACCCCATGTACTAAGTTATTTTTCACTAATTTGTTCATGGTTTTAAGATTTACATGACACATATGTTTATGCCTTAAGGCAGACTCATCACCATCAGCTTTGGAAACAAAGCATGATATTTCACCCAATGGGGAAGCAATGTTCATATCTGACTTGTACATATTCCCTTTTTGGAGATATAAGAAGCACCAATTCCTGAGGAATTGTCATCCAAGGTTTGAGGATGATGCACTCATGTTCTATAAAAAGCATTTGATGCTTTTGATCACAGAATTAAGAAACACTTAGGAGATTATAGTTCAAGCTGCTTGACAAAGTTTACTTTGTCGAATCTTAACAAGCCATTGGATACACTTCCTCTACCTGAAATGTATCCTCCGGTCTCACCTCCAAATTGACACAGGACCTCGACCAAAATGTTGAAATTGTTGATGTACAGATCTATTCCCGGTCAAGTGCCTGGAGCATCCACTGTCCACTATCCAAACATTATTATTCTTGTCTTGTGAATGTCCCTGATAAGGTGAAAAGTTAGTTTTGATTAGAAACCCAAGCGTAGCTAGTCTTGGGTTTTTCCATTGATGATGACATAATTGAACCAAGATGGATAGTAGAGGGTTCATTTAATGTCTTTGAAGAGGATGGTGTGGTTGCAGCATCATGTCTAACCTTCTCATTCCATCCCTTGGTTGGTAAGTTTAGATGAGCTTGTTGTAGCTTGAGCAGCATGACTTTCTTCCAAAGCTTCTTTGTTTTTAGAAGAAGAGTTCATTACCTTCTCTTTCGAAGTAGCCTTCTTCTCAAAAGGTTTTGAGGAAGCTCTTTTGTTATTTTGAGCCTTCCTTGGCTTGACTTCCAATGCCATTTTCCCTTTGGAAGAATGAGTTTCTTCCAAAAGCAACTTAGCTTCGGAAACCAGATTTCCTTTTCTCAACACTTGAACCATGTAATAAGGTCCAAATGTGAATCCTTCCTTGGTTGCTTTCTTTTTAACATTATTGGAATAATGTGTGCTTGATGGATTGTAATAACAATCTTTAGCCAAGTGGTTTTGCAGACCACACATTATACATGTATTGTTAATCTTTGTGGATTTTGATAGCTGAGGTTTCTTAATTTTCTTGTCTTCCTCTGCAGCTTTCCCCTTTGACTTCTGATCCTTTGGTAGGACAGAAGTGTCGGTACTATACTCTTTTCCTGAATCAGAAGTGCCTACCATCTGGAATCCTGCTAAAATGAAAACACCCTTTTGTTTTGGGTCAATCTTCAGCTTAAATTCAGCTACTTTCTTGGCAGTTCTTCTGGCTGCCTTTGCCCAGTTTCTTCTAGCTTTGGTGGATAGGGGTTGATCATCACAAGTAGAGACAGGTTGATTTACCTGTTCTTTCCCTGTGGTGGTCTCCACTATTCCATCATTCTTTAACTCAAGTGAATATGGGTCAGCAGATGGGACCTCTTGCTCTTCAGTACCACACCTCGATTGTCTAATAGACTTATAAGAGTGTGGGGGGCAATCTCATTAGTCCCCAACGCTCCTTTCTTTTGATAACAAATTTTGGAGTGGGAGGATGATGCAATAATGACTTGGAAGTTTTGCTCAAAAATAGCATGCTTCCTTTCTTGAGCCTCAACTATTAGTAGCTTGGCTTGAGCCTAAGTTAACTTGGATATTAAATCCTTGATTTGAGTCCTATAATTGGTGTGATCATGTTTTAAATAAGAAATTGTTTTCTCTAACTCCTCAATTTTATGTTGATAGTTAGATTCAACCTTTTGAAAATCATATTTTATGAAGTTTAAGGACTCAATATTGGATCATATCCCTTAGTGTTGTTTGTTCCAGCCATGAGTGCCTGTGCTAGGTGACATCTTGGACCATAAAGCTCCAATCAACTTCTTGTTCCACAATAACATTTTCAGTTGATTTTCCATCTACTTTTGATGTTGATGGATGTGAGGAGGCACGAGGAGATCCCGGGTTTGATTTGGGAGCTTTGCATTCCCTAGCAAAATGACCCAACTAGTTATAGTTGTAACACTTGGCCTTTGCTTTGTCACACCCGAACATGCTGCTTGTTGGGTTCTAAGGGAATTGCCTTCCTATTATCTTAAAGAACTTTTTGCCCTATAGGTTAACAGAGCCATTTGTTGGACTATGTCCATGTATTCCACTTCATTTGGGCTGAAACACTCCAGATCTTCAAAATAGAACTGAAAATCATTAGAGTGTTCACTCCCTGAGACAAAAGCACAATTGTCCTAAATGGGACTGGGCTGAGCTTGTTGAGACCTTAGGGTCTCAGGGAATGTGATGTAAGGCCTAGAAGAGCTGGATGGCTGCTGGGAGTACGGTAGGTACTGCTGAGATTGCGAGGGTCTTGAGCCTTCGGCAACCATGAGAGCTTAGCTTGAGGAAAGGCTTGAAGATCTGCTTCCTTTACGACCATTCCCGTTTTCCATCTCTACACGATATCCATCAAGAGTACGTATAGCTCAGTGATTGTGAGTGTGTTCAAGTTTTCTATACTTTTGATGGAGACACAGTAGAACGTCCACACGATAGGAAGTGCATTCATGAATTTCCTTGAGAGGTCTCTCAATTCAGGAGCTATTCCTACATACTGAAGGGAAGAGATAAGATCCATGTCCCTGAAGTATTGCTAGTGCAAGGTCTCTCATGAGTAAAATTCTCAAATTGTTGCTTCAAGATCTCTTTCTTTGAATTATTGGAGTGGAAGTATAACCCCGGCCTCAAGATGTTTATGATAAAGAGGAAAGGGGGATGTATTACATACATGCATAAAAGGAAGGCATTAAAGACCTTGGCAAAATGGGATTTGAGAATGATGGCGGTGCCACCATTACTGGATGCTCATTTAAGTGAAAGAGCTATGTTGCTAGAGAAGGAGATCAAAAATAGATTGCATGACAACTTTGAGTCGTTCGGATTCATAATGGCTGAAAGGAGAAGATCCAAGAAGGATAAAGATTGGGAGACTGAGAAAGGGAAGATAGTACTGAGAGTGAAACACCCAAAAACAGTGAACATGATAAGGTTGTCAGATCCCCTCTACCAAAGTCTACAAAGCTTAGAGAAATGGTTCTATGATAACAACACAGGGGAGGTTGTGTTCAGGGTGAAGAACGGAAGTGAGTATAGATTATTTCACCTGTTGGAGATGTTCACATTCTATGATGAGGACCTGCTGATACTCTATGACAATCATAGCAAAGTAGGAGTAAGGGAGAAAATAAGAAGAGAAGCCAGTTTGTTTATGATCATGGCAAACAAGGTGTATGGTGTGAGAGCTGAAGTGAAGGAGCTGGCTAAGAAGGTAAGAGCTCAAGATGATCTGAATATGGATGTCCAAGATTTATCAAGACAATTTGAGCAAACTAGTGCTTATGCCGAGGGAGCTAACGAAAGCAGGAGCTGTCCAAAGCGAATTAGTGGTTGAAGCTCCCAAGGAGGTTGCTGCAGGAGCCGATGAAGATGTGTTGATACATCATGTTCTTAGTTTATGTTCTTAATGTAAAGTCTTTCATTTCTTACATATGTGTAATGTAAATATTCAATGAAATATGATATGAGTTTCATGTTTATTTATCTTGGATTATTTCATATTATTATTGTGTTAAGTATAGGTCATATGTATGAACTTCATATATAGGTTTGAGAGTGTTGTACACAATTCTAGTCAGTAATGATTGGGAAATGTGTTCAACTTAGTCGGGTGATTATTCATGCTAATGGACCATACTTATCGACCATACGCATGAATATATCATGCTTATGGACCAGTCGCACGAATGAACCAGGAGACTAGATGAGTAATATGATTGAGACATAAGATTGACTCAGTCGCACGACTAAACCTTCAGTCGTGTGTATGAATCAACTGCATGATTCAGTCGCACGACTGACCCATGCTAATTGTTCAGTCGTATGAATGGAAACTACAAACCTATAAATACCACTTAATTCGTGGAAAAACGAGACTTTGGGAGAGAGAATTCAAATATTCATAAACCCTAGTCGTCCAAAGCGTCCTAAACAGCCAATCCAACTTCAAAGTTCGATCTTGATCGATTCCTACACATTCTTAACATATACTTCATTGTTAAATCGATCGGGTTATGGTTCTCATTGATTGGATCGCCAATCAAATAAGATTCCACACTGTTTGATCTGGTTTCAAGAAGAATCCGTTAGTACTACATACGTACACGGTCCTAGCAAGTGATATCAGGGCCATTGGCACGTGATTTTGTGTTTGATTCGATTAGTTTTGGTGTTAAAAACCTATGTTTTAAATAAAAAGAATTACCACTTTGCTTCAAAAGGCGTTTCTCAACATTTTAAAGTCTAAGTTTTTCATTACACGGTAGATAAGGGTTCGTGGGAAACTCATATTTTGTGTCAAAGTGTCAAAATATTCGATTTTACAAACTGTAGATACATGTGTACCTAGTTTAGGAGCTCAATGTAAATGTATTTCATGTCTTACGTATATGTAATTAAATTGGTATGAATGAAATGACATGTGTTGGTGATGCTTATAATGTTTAATCTTTCATTGATTATTGTGTGATAACACATATTGAACTAACTATATAGGTTTGTGGTTGTATACGTAGTTCTTAGTCAATAATGGTTGAGAAACGTATTTAAACTTAATCGTGTGAAGTTCTCATGCGAATGGACCATGCTAATGGACCATACACATGAATTCTTCATGCTAATGGACCAGTCACACGACTGAACCAGGAGACTGGATCAGTCGCACGATTGTGACATAAGATTGACTCAGTCGCACGACTGAACATTCAGTTGTGCGGATGAATCAACCGCATGCTTCAGTCGCACGACTGAACCATACTAATGGTTCAGTCGTACGAATGGAAAACCCTAACCTATAAATACCACTTAATTCGTGAAAAGGAAAAAAAGAATTCGAATACCTATGCACATAATCGTACCCTAGCCGTCCAGAGACTCAAGGAAAGCTATTCCAAGTTCATAGATCACAATTAATCATCTTACAATCGTTCTTAACGTTTTGATTCATTCTTAGATCGATTATACTTGCGTTCTCACTGATTAGATCGCGAATCAAATAGGATTCCGCACTATTTGGTTTGGTATAAACGTAAATCAGTTAGTACTCCGTACCTAAACGGTCCTAACAAGTGGTAACAGAGCTTTGGCTCTTGATTTGCATGTGATTCAATCGATTTTGTTATAAAAAACACATTTTTCATTCAAAAACTCAATCTTTTTGTGTCAAACAGTGTTTTCGACGTCTCCAGGTCAGAAAGTTAACGTTTTTCGTCATACAGCAATTAGGGTTCGTGAGAAATTCGTGTTTTTGCGTCAAAGTGTTTAAAACCTTCATTTTTGCAAAAATAACAGCCTTCAGTCGCACGATTGACTCAATCGCACGACTTGTTCATTCACATACGCACGATTGAACTCAGTCGCCTTGTTCATTCGTACGACTGACCATCTTCATTCGCATAGACTCCAACTGCACTCTCCTTACGCACGACTGAATCCAATCGCACGATTGAATCCATCCACACGCATCATTCGCACGATTGACTCATTCGCATAAGTTCAATCGCATGAGTGGTCAATTCGCACAAGTGAAGTAGTTGATTTCGAAAGTTTAAAGTTAACGAGATGGAGGAACAATACTCCGCGTTCAATGCAGGTAGAGACACACGGATCCAGAACCTCTTGTTTCTGGAGAATGAGACTGGGAATCATAATAAACCACCTAATCTTATAATGCTAGACGATTACCTACAATGGAAGCAACGCTTCGAAATCTACCTCAATGGAGTTGATCCCAACCTTTGGGAATCCATTGAAACATGATATGACATGCCGGTTAGTGCAGTTGGGGTAAAATTGACATTGGGGGGGATGATTGACAACCAAAAGGCTAAATATAATGCAGAGAAGAAGGTTTATGCCCTGTTAACTAAGTCTATTCCAAAGGATATATTCCATCAATTTTCTGATCATAAACAGGCAAAGAAACTTTGGATAGCCCTGGACAAACACTATGACGGCAATGCATCGTTAAAAGTTCTAAAGGCAAAAGCTTTGAAGAAGGTGTTTGACAACTTCTCTTCAATGGGTAAAGAAAGTCTGGATGATGTAATCGATAGGTTGTATCATATCATGAGTGAGCTGCATATTCATGGAGTTACAACGTCGGTGGAAGACAAGGTATCCAGCTTGGCAGATGGCTTACAAGAAAAGTGGGATTCGTTTGTATCTGATTTGAGACAAAACAATATATTGGGAAAATTAGACATAAACGACTTCATCCTGAAATTGAGAGAGGAGGAACTTAGGATGAAATACAGGTTGCAGAAAGGAACATATGACCAAAATCCTTCACTTTACAACGCCTCTTCCACAACAACCAGTTCAGGAGCACCCCTTCAGACTGCATTTGTCACAAGTTTAACTGCTCCTTCACCTACCATAGCTTCAGGGTCTGATACATCTGGGTCATCAAGTACCCATTATATTGCACCTGAGGCTAATGCTACAAAGTTAAAGACCGAGAACCTTGGGAATATCAATGTGGAGGTGGCTAAAGAACATATGGATATCTTGGCCGTTGTTGTTCACTCGTATGACGGTTTGGTTGCACGAAAGATTGGTAACTGCCATCTAGCAGATGAAGATTACGAGCAGGTAGACGAGATTGAGCATGAAAGAATGGACATAATATGGGCATTGGCAAGTGTTGTGCGGAGAGCTAAAAAGTTTGTTAAGAAGACGGGACAGAACTTGATAGCCACTAAAGACACTACTTTTGGTTTCGATAAGTTCGAAGTTACCTGTTTCAACTGAAGAGAGAAGGGGCACTTTAAACGTGAGTGTGTAAAGCCCAAGAAGACAGGTAAGGTTAACCAATTCTCGAATTTTAACCGTCAGGACAAAACAACAGGTGGAGCTAACTCGTGTAGTACAGAGACAAAGGCCTTGACTGCTCAAGGTGACGAAGGACAAGATTGGACCTTCAAATTTGTCCCTCCGGGAGAATCTAACATTGCATATTTTGTGGTGTTGGATGATGGTACTAAAAGTGAAGATGATATCACAGTCGAACTAGCAATGTCAGAAACTGAAGATACTGCAAAAGTTGTCAAACCCCTTATTGAAGAAGATACCAAAACGACATGTTCTGAATCTCCAGCAGCTGAAGAGTCAACCTCTGCACTGATGGCGGATTCAACTGAATCTTCACAGGTAAGTACTAAAGACCAACTGTTTGACAATCATGCTTGTTATGAATGTAATAAATTTAGGGAAAGCATAGA
>BJCM01255711.1:0-15748 GCA_018326385.1 Flaveria bidentis
AGGCCTATACTAGGCATCTGCACTTCTTCCCTTGTCCTTTGAGTACATAGAGTTTGAGTATCTCAAACAACTTGAGCTTGAAGTAGTTAAAGAACATAAGGCAACTAAGAGAAAGATGAGGGAACATGCTGCAAGGTCAAGAGCCATCATCCAAAAGAGCATGAAGAAGTCTACTGACAAACAAAGGATGATGATCTTCTTAAAGCTGTATGAATTCTCCGGAAGGAGACTTGGCCCTATGTCTCTATCTACAATGGATTAGCATATCAGGATAATCAAGCAAAAGATCAAAAGACGAGAGCTACTTGACTTACACTCCCCTCCAAGTGAAGTTCCTCCTGAAGTGGAGGTTAAGGTTGAACAACCTAAGATAACACAACCTGGACCTCTTGCTAAGCCTCAGCAAGCTTTATCTTCTGATCCACAACCGGGTCAAACTCCCTCTCCTTCTGAACCTGTGAGGGAGGAACACCTAACTGAGCAAGAAAAGACTGATCAACAAGGTGTTACAGACCAGTCTTCTCAGTTAAAGTCATTAAAGAGGAGGAAGAATATGGCTTCTAGACCACAAAAAAGTCTAAACCATCCACCTCCATACCTCAGGTTGAGTCAGATCAACCTGTGGAAGTGCATAAAGAGGCAACCCAATCAACTCCAATTTAAGTGACTCCTCTTGCTACTGAGAGACCCATCTTATCTTGGACCTTCACAACTAATCCAGAAAGATGGCATGTGATAAAAGAACAAGGTAGTGTGAATGAATATACATGGCAAGATTTATTCAACCTACCTCCGTATGATCTCTTTGAGATGAGAAGATACTATGAAAGTCTGAGTGATCCTAACCATCTAATAAAGAAGGGCATGGTCATCATCATGATGAGGACTGTCAACTTATGAAGATCTTTAAATGTATTGGTAGCATCACCCTAGGGGGAGTTTGTAAGGATTCTAACAAGCCTGATACAGTCAAAACATTCCAAGAATCCAATGTCTCTCTACATCCATGACTAAAGTGCTGAAGTAGAAATGCTTTGGGAGTTTTACACCTCACACAATAAATATTCTAAGTGTAAAATCTTCTGAAGCCAAGACCAATATCTTCCAAAACCAAATATGAACTCTTCCCAAGCTTCAAAGAAAATTCTTCCAAAGTCAAGTTTATGAAGACAGATTTCTTCCGAATACTTCTATGTACATGCTATTATCTGATTTACTTTCCATAAAGCAAGACCACCTTTTCACTGCAACTTTGTTTGACTCACGAACTTTCACAAGTTTTTGAAAAGGTCCATGCTTTTGGAAACTGTACATTTAGGTCTTGAGTATGAGCTTTCTACTTTATGTACTTTATCCTTTTTGTAATATATTAGGATGTGAGCTATGGTATGTCATAGTCACAAGTCAAAAGGCAATCTGCCTTTTGACTCTACATTTGATTTTGTTGTCTAGTCTTATATATCCAGTTGGCTTTCAAAGTATGGCTAGCTATAGGATGTAGTAAATGTATCTCAAGTACTTGTAACTTTCTATCATGCTTTTTAACACTTTGTAATAGAACTTGAGAAGTAATATACAACATTTTTGAAAACCAAATACTTGTGTTGTTTGCTATCTTGTTTTGTCTCTCACTTACTTGTGTTCTTAGCATATTTTAATTTAGTTAACCAGTTCCCTAATTGATCTATTAAGTGTTCTAAAGAAATCTCCTCAATTGTGTTGTCGTGTTGTAAAAATGCATCATTCCTTCTAACGGTCCTACAATATATATATATATATTGATTTTCACGTAATATATTATAAATGTTTGTAAAATTATTTTATTTGACATATATATAATTTCTTATGAATTAATTTCTGTATAATTTACCAGGTCCGAGTACTCCCCGAGTAGTCCCCGCATATGAGAGTACATGCAACCACTCAGTTGACCGACTTGGCAGCGCCTAACGACTTTTGCAACCATGTCGTGTTCACTATGTAATTTTCATTGGATTAAATTTAGAAAATATATTTGCAAAATAGTGATATTGTACTAAGTATTGCTACATGATAATAGAAAATTAATGTTGATTTTGTGAACAATGTTCCTACATTATATTCATCTTTTTCAAAACATAGACCAATCTTAAATACAAGTCATTTAATGTATAAAATCAAAAATTTATTGTTTAATTAACTCATTCCTAAAATCAAAATCACATATCAATGGTACATGATAGGTCCACAAGAATAGGTAGTGAGTTTGGTGCTAAACAAGTCGACCGTCTGTGGTGGTTGAATCTCAATAGGTATATGGTCCGAAGTGCTTTAGCATGTGGTTTGTCGTCGGATTTTGATGGTTTTGGTTGTTAAAGTCCAAATAACGAAGATGGTTTTTATAAGTGGGTGGTTTTGATTTTTCATTCTAGTTAAAAATCTGTAAATAAGTATAAACATATTCTAATCTATAAATAAATACATAAATAATGAGTTTTCCGACATGATATATCTAAACATTCATAAGTCTTCAAAAATATCATCAAACATAAAATCACACAAAACTAGTGATAATTAATCATGATATTACTATAACATTAGCATAGGGTATTTGCTTTTTTGAGAAGCACGTCCTGGCCTCTTTTGTCTACGCCGCGCAGACCACGCGTAGATGTTGAGGTTTTCAGATTGTTTGTTTTCTAAAAGACTTTCATTAAAAAAGATCTTCCTGAGGTCTGTGTGGAGAAAACATTTACACATACACTTCTAACCTCTTCTGACCTTTTATTCAGATACAAAACAAAAGTCTTCTTCCTTCCCCAAAACCATCGACCTTTCTATCAATCTCCCTCTCCTCACCACTGTCGACACGCCCGCAGTTTAACACTCGACCCCTCACACCAACAATTTTGTCCGCTTTGCCCATAAGGAGCTCACACATTTGCTATTAGTTGCCCGGGTGAAAACTTCCAAAGGAGGTCACCCATCCTTGGATTGCTCCCACCTGAGCACGCTTAACTGTGGAGTTCTTCTCTCATGCACGGCCAATATGCCCAAAATGCATTGTTGATGTTAGAGGCCAAACATTCCTTATGAAACGGGAATCTCTCCTGTCCATGGTTGATGTAGAATTCACCTAGGATATTACAAACACCCCCCCTTTTGGACTTATCGTCCTCGATGAGGTTTGCCCCACCATCTCATCTATGGATGTGGGATTGGCCTAAGATGTCACTCTGAACACCCTCGGGGACTCACCATCCTAATGAGGTTTGCCCCACCATCCCGAACGGCACAAGAGTGGCTCTGATACCATTATATAACATCCAACCCCTTATACCAACAATATTATCCGCATTACCCACGAGGAGATCACGGATTTGCTTTTGGTAGCCCGGGTGAAAACTTCCTAAGGAGGTCACCCATCCTAAGATTACTCCCACCTGAGCACGCTTAACTGTGGAGTTCTCCTCCCATCCACAGCCACTATGCTAAAAATGTGTTTTTGATGTTAGAGGCTAGTTTCCTTATGAACCGGGAATCTCTCTTGTCCTAGGCCGATGTGGGATTCGCCTAGGATGTTACACGCAGCCACCACCGTTGGCCCATCTGTCACCACCGTGCCCTCCCCTATCGCAACCCTCATATAGTCACAGACTGTAAGGTTTTAAGTAAGGTTGATGCAACTAAAACATTCAATGCCTTTCCTGCATGCATGCACTAAAGTATAGAGTAGAAATGATTCGAAATTTTTACACCATGCTCTAGAAATATTTTAAGTGTAATATCTTTTGAAGCCAAGACCAACATCTTCCGAAGTTAAAAGTGGAGTCTTCTGAAGCTCCAAAGACAAAGTCTTCCAAAGCCAAGAAGTGAAGATAGATTTCTTCCAAAGACTTTTGAACACATGTTTTATTTGATGTACTTTTCCATAAAGCTGGACCACTTTCTGTTGTAACTCTGTTGACTCGCCAACTTTCAGAAGTTAGAGAAAAGGTTCATGCTTTTGGTAACTTTACATTAAGGTTTTGAGTCTATGCATTCTACGGTATGTACTTTTATCCTTTTTGTAATATATTAGGATGTGAGCTATGTCATGTCATAGTCATAAGTCAAAAGACAATCTGTCTTTTGACTCTACATTTGATTTTGTTGTCTAGTTTGAATGTTTCCAGCTAGCCTTCTAAGTATGGTCGGTTGTAGGATGTAGTATAAAGTATCTCAGGTCCTTGTAACTTTCTTTCATTCTTTAACACTTGTAAAAATAACTTGAGAGCAATATATAGCATTCTTGAAAATCATATACTTGTGTTGTTTGTTCTTGTTCCATCTCATATTTTGCTTGTGTTCTAAGTATCAAACTAGTGTGTTGCCAGCTTCCTATTTGATATGTTAAGTGTTCTTAAATAACTCTCCTCATTATTTGTTTGTGTTGTAAGTGATCATCCCCTCTAACGGTCATGCAATTGGTATTAGAGAATTCTAGACTCTTGATTATAAGATCTCATCATCTTAAGATCCCTCACTGCAGGACCGTTACTAGGGGTGATGCACTTTAAAATACAACAACACAATTGAGAAGAGTTCTTTAGAACACTTAATAGATCAAATAGGAAATTGGTTAACTAGAATAAAAGATGTTGAGAACACAAGTAAATGAGAGACATAACAAGATAGCAAACAATACAAGTATTTGGGTTTCAAGAATGTTGTATATTGCTTCACAAGTTCTATTACAAAGTGTTACAAAGCATAATGGAAAGTTACAAGTACTTGAGATACGGATACTACATCCTACCACTGGCCATACTTTGAAGTCCAGTTGGATACATAATACTATACAACAAAATCAAATGTAGAGTCAAAAGACAGATTGTCTTTTGACTTTGTAACTATGACATGACATAACTCACATCCTAATATATTACAAAAAGGATTAAGTAAATAAAGTAGAAAGCTCAGACTCAAGACCTGAATGTACAGTTACCAAAAGCATGGACGTTTTCACCAACTTATGAAAGTTGGTGAGTCAAATAGAGTTGTAGCAGAAAGGTGGTCTAGCTTTATGGTAAAGTACATCAGTTAAAAGAATGTTCGTAAAGTCTTCAGAAGAAATCTATTTTTACTCTTTGGCTTTGAAAGACTTTCTCTTGAAGCTTCGGAAGACTTCACTTTTGGCTTTGAAAGATGTTGGTCTTGGCATTGAAAGATTTTACACTTAGAATATTTTAGTGCAGGGTGTAAAACTTCTAAACATTTCTACTTCAGTACTTTGGTACATGCATGCAGTTAGACTTTGGATGTTTTGAATGTTTTGGCTACATTAGACTTATTGGAATCCTTACAAACTCCCCCTAGGCTAATGCTATCAAAACATTTGAAGAACTTCATCAGTTGACAGTCCTCATCATGATGATGACCAAGCGCTTCTTCATCAGATGGTCAGGATCACTCCGACATTCATAGTATCTTCTTATCTCAAAGAGATCATGCAAAGGTAGGTTGAATAGGTCTTGCCATGTGAAGACATTCTCATAACTTTGATCTCTAAACACATGCCATCTTTTTGGATTAGTTGTGAAGGTCCAGGATAAGATAGGTCTCTCAGAAGCAAGAAGAGTCACTTGAATTGAGGTTGATTGGGCTGCCTCTTCATGCACTTCTTCAGGTTGATCTGACTCACCTTGAGGTATGGAGGTGGATGGTTTAGACTTCTTCTTCTTCTTCGACTTTGGTCTAGAAGCCATCCACTTTCTCCTCTTTGATGACTTTAACTGAGAAGACTATTCTGCAACACCTTGTTGATCAGTCTTGTTTTGCTCAATTGGGTGTTCCTCCCTCATAGGTTTAGGAGGAGAGGGAGTTTGACCTAGCTGTGGATCAGAAGACGAAGCTTGTTGAGGCTCAGCAGGAGGTTCAGGTTGTGTTATCTCAGGTTGTTCAACTTTAACCTCTACTTTAGGAAGAACTTCACTTGGAGGGGAGTGTAAGTCAAGTGGCTCTCCTCTTTTGATCTTTTGCTTGAACACCCTAATGTGCTCATCCATTGTGGATAGAGACATAGTGCTAAGTCTCCTTCCAGAGAATCCATATAGCTTCAAAAAGCTTATCATCCTTTTTTTGTCAGCAGACTTCTTCATGCTTTTCTGGATGATCGCTCTTGACCATGCAGCATCTTCCCTCATCTTTCTTTTTGTTGATTTTTGTTCTTCAAGTAGTTCAAGCTCAAGCTATTTAAGATACTCAAATGCTATGTACTTAAAGGACAAGGGAAGAAATGCATATGCCTGGTAGAGACCTATGGCACTGAGGTAGTTGATCATGTTTTGCCTAGCTGTTTCTTTGTCTACCTAAGGCTCTTGTGGAGCCACAACCTCTTGTACTGGACTTTCTTAAACTGGGGAGAGAGTGGCAACATGCTTGTACAATCTCTTTTGTCTCTTCTCCTCTTTGATTTGGAGAAGTATCCTTGCATCCTCTACTTCCTTCCTCTCTCTTGACAATTCCATGTCAGTCAGTTTAGTAAGTTCCTCTAAGGGGAGAGATATATATTCTCATTAATGTCATAATTCCTGGTTTGCAGGTAAGTAATCCTAACTGACCTCAACTCACCATCTTGAGTGTTTAGTCTAGGGCAGCCCTGATTGTAGCTTCCATGAATCCTACAAACCCAGAGGAACTTTCTCCTGTTATTTTTCTCTTCCTCTCTCTCTCCTCCTCCTCAAACTCCTCAGGAGTCACTTTCCTTTTCCCTTTGTTACTCACAGACCTTCGTGACTCAGGGTGGAGAGAGATTTGGCCTTCATTGCTTGGTGTAGCCTCCAAGCTCTAGCTAGAGAAAGGTTGTGATACAACTTCAGCAGCAGGTGCTTCATTGAGGGAATGCATTGTTGAAGTAGTTTTAGGTGTGACAGGGCTCTCAGGCTCTACCATTGGGCCTTCAGTCAATGTTTCCCATTCGAAGCAGATGTTAAGGTCTACCTCAACATCCAATTGACAAATAGTATTACCTAATTGCCTTTGTCTCCTTTTTAGACTAAACTTGGATTGACTAGTGGCATGTTGCCAGCCTATCAGCATTCAGTAATTTTGTCCTGAATCCTTTGTGCCAACCTATCTGCTTAAGGTCTGCCTCAACATTCAATAATTCTTAAGCTAATCTTAAGGTCTACCTCATCATTCAGTAATTTTGTCCTAAATCCTTTGTGCCAGCCTATCAGCTTGTCTAGATTGGCTTGGATTGACTAGTGGCATGTTGAAAAGGTCAAGACCTTTATAGTAGTTCAAAGTCTGAAAATTTAAGACTTCTTGGTGCCTTTGAACTCTTTGAAGAATAAAGGCTCTTATGTTTGCATCATACATCCATACTATGATGTAATCACTTATTGAAGTGAGAGCCTCTTCCATATGGATTTCCTAAACAGTTTCAGAAGGATCCACCTCAATAATAGGTGACTGATGTGGGCTAGACATCAGTATAGAAGTCAAGGTTGGGGATTAGGTAGTTTAATTCTAAAGGCTGGGGATGGTATCTATCACTGAAGGTTGTTCACCTAAGTGTTGAGACTCAGAATGAAGGCTTAAGGTAGTTGGGCTTGTGAGCGCATCAGGTTGAGCATGAGGAAACTCAACACTGATTCTTGAAGAGATGGGAATGGTTTGCTCCTCAGGGGAAGTAGGAGCTCTAGTATCCACTTCCTCCTGTATGGGTGAGTGTGTGGGGGCCTGCATAGACTCAATAGCTTGAGCATGGGTTCGTTTGGTTTTTCTTTTGTAGGTGTCAGTGATTTGAGGTCTTTTAGTGGTTGGGAGGTAGAAGGTGTGGGTTCAACACTAGCTTGTTTTGCTAGGTTGTCACATTAAGCAACGAGCTCTAACATTTTGGGGAAAAGGGTTATTTCTACCCCAAAGAAGCCAATAGTTGGCTTCTTCATGATTTTAAAGATATCGGGCTTCATCTTTCCCAATTTAAGAATATAACATGTTTCCTTCAACTATGAGCCCAGTTCATAGTTAAGAATGTATTGAACATATCTAGGAAACATGTAATACTCCAAGGAGTCCAAGTTAGCAAGTAAATTGGTATAAACAAACTGAGAGAACTAAACTTGACCCCTAAACCATTCCATGCACTATGAAGAAGAGATCCTCAGGGATCTAGTCCCACCCTCCATGCGTGTTGGACAAGCGGTGGGGATAACCACATGAAGCAGGTATATCCACTAGGATGAGACCTTTCCTTTCATGAAGGTCTTTACAAAGAAATCTCCTTCATAGTCCATCTGCTCAAAGGAATGATTGACAACTTCCTTTGGGAAAGACAACTCACCTTCTTTATCATCCAGCTGAAGGTGATTGTTGATGATGGCCGGAGTGATGAAAATTGCCCTCCCCTACACTATGGCAGATAGTGCCTTCTCCCTATCCATAATGACCACTTGGCAGGTCCTCCAAAATTCAAGCAATTGATCCTCTTAGAGATTAGGATCAATGGTGAGGGAGGTGAAGTAGTTTGACAGAGCAAGAAAATGAAAAATCTCTAAGAAACTATCATCTTTCTCAGAGTTCAACAGAGCAACCTGGTTGTGTTGCTTGTGAAGTTGTAAAGAGAAATCAGGGTTGTTTCTGAGGTTTAGATTGACCATTTTAGGAAGCTTAAGAGTGAAGGAAGGTGAAGAACAAAGGCGATTAGGAGAATTTAGGATAGAGGAATAGTGTAGATGAAGAAGATAGTGAAAGAGGGGGGAAACCGTTGGATTTGTATATGAAAAGGATTTAAGACAAAGTTTACGGAAAGAAGATAAACTTTGAAATCTGGATGTTGCCCCCCTCTAAAAAAGTACTTTTACTTTTTCCCAAAAAGTAGTTTTCTTGGAAGTCGAGAAATCTTCCGAAGATTCTTTTGCTTCGGAAGTTCTTGAAGAAAAGCTTTCGAAGGCAAATTGACTTCGGAAGTATTTCAAAGATTTTTGAGAATTTTGCTTCGGAAGAGATTTAGAACTTAGAGTTTTTATTCTATGAAGAATAATAACTTCTGAAAGAAAATTCATTTTAGAAGAAAATTTGTTCTTATCAAACATACAAGTACTTAAGTTGATTTTATGCTTCGGAAGATATTTCAAAAATTTCTTCTAAAGGTAAAACTATTTATGTAGATATTTTTTTTGCTAAGTCATAAGTTTCTTTCGAATGTAATTTTAAATCTTTCTAAGGATAAAGAGATCAAAATTTTAAAAAATCTAAGGAATGTCTCATAAAAAGATTGTACTTCCAAATAGAACAAGGGCTTATCAAGATGATAAAATAGACAAATTAGGACACACGGGTTTTAGAAATAATATGGTTAAGTTTTAAGAAAAGCTACTCAAAGTTAATCAGCCCAATAGTTGACAAGATATTTGAATCTTTGTTCATCAAAAGCTTTGGTGAACATATTAGCATATTGTTCATTTGTGATAACTTTGACTAGTTTGATTAATCCATTTTCAAAGTTATCTCTAATCAAATGATACCTGTTATTGATGTGCTTTGTCCTTGAGTGCTGCATAGGATTCTTTGTGATTGAGATAACAATATTGTTGTCTATGTGTATGGGAGTCTCCTTGAAGTTGAATCCATAGTCCAGCATCTGATTTTGAATCCAAAGCACTTGATCATAATAGCTTGCATCAATAATGTATTCAGCCTCAGTAGTTGATGCAGATACACAGGATTGTTTCTTACATTGTCAAGAGACTATCCTTCCACCAAGAAATTGACATCCCCCTAATGTAGACTTTATGATCATGTTGCAGCCACCATAGTCACTATCTGTATAAAAATACAGATTGAAATCAGAGTTCTTTGGATACCAAATTCCAAGTTATGGAGCACCCTTGAGATATCTTAGAATCCTTTTGACAATGATTAGGTATGACATCTTGGGGTTGGCTTGATATCTTGCACAAATACATGTAGCAAACATGATATCAGGCCTAGTAGTTATGAGGTACATAAGAGACCAAATCATTGCCCTGAAGAGATGCTCATTAACACACTCCCCCTCAAGATTAGGTCCAAGGGAGTGGTTTCTGGCTATATGTGTCTTAGCAACCTTACAATTAGTCATGTTGAATCTTTTAAGTATGTCTTGAACATACTTTGACTAACTTATGAAGATGCCATTTTCAACTTGCTTTACATGAATTCCTAGAAATTGAGTTCCCCTATGGCACTAATTTCAAACCCGTCTTTCATTAGATTTTCAAAGTCTTTGTAGAGCTTTGAATTAGTTGACCCACAGATAATGTCATCCATATATACTTGAAATAGCATTATGTCATTTCCCGTTCCTTTGATGAAGAGAGTTTCATCAATAGTAACCCTCTTGTAGCCATGCTGACAATGATATTATGATAGAGTTTCATACCACTGTCTTGGTGCTTGGTGCATCCCATAAAGAGCCTTATCAAGCTTGTAGATATAATCAAGATAATCAGGATCTGCAAAACCAGGTGGTTGTTTGGCATACACCTCTTCATCAATCACCCCATACAGAAAAGCACACTTGACATTAAGTTGATAGACCTTGAAGTTATTGGATGCAGCAAATGCCAAGAATATCTTAACAGCTTCTAGTCTTGCTACAAAAGCAAAGACATCAGTGTAGTAAATTCCTTCTTCTTGTATGTACCCCTGAACAAATAGTCTAGCTTTGTTCTTGATGACAAGTCATCTATCATCCTTCTTATTCCTGAACACCCATTTGGTCTCTATAGTAGTCTTCCCTTGAGGAAGAGGACATAGGTTCCAACCTTTTGCCTTTTTATTTGAAATATCTCCTCTTGCATAACCTTAATCCAACTTCCATTCTTTAGAGCCTCATCAATTTTCTTTGGCTCTATCTGAGACAAGAAACAAGAATGAAGACAAACATTTGCATCATGGGGTTGTCCTCTTGTTCTTACCCCTATATCAACATCTCCAATGATGTTTATGGAAGGGTGAGACTTGTGGATCCTTAGCTGAGGGATCACAACAAGTTGCTTAGATAGATCTAAATTAGAGAAATTTAGATCTGGCAATGAGGATTCACCCTTCATATTAGCACACTTATCAAGATTAACTTGATCCAATGAGTGTGTGACATCATTGATGTTGTTATCAATGGGGTGGTTATCAGCATCAATAAATTCCTAATCATCATCACCACCACCATGCTCTCCAACATTTGAAGCTCCTTATTCTGAGTTGTGTGGCTCCAAGCTGGAATTTGAAGGCACCTAGAAGTATCAATAGGATTTGTCATTGATGTGCTGGTAGAAGCTTCATTTTCAAGATTGGTTACCACTTGAGCTGAAGATGTAGTACTTGAAGGTCTTCTCAGCTCAAATCTTGGATTAGGATCACCTGTTGGTAAAATATCAGTAGATCTTGAAACATTCTCACAAGATTTGTTAAAACAATTAGGAACTAAATCAAGATCAAATAACCAATCCGGACCAGAACCTTTCACACTGGGAGTGTGCTCATTGAAAGTCACATTGGCTGACTCCTCAACTATTCTACTTCTAAGATTGTATACTCTATAAGCCTCAGCAAACTTGGCAATTTGATCTTTGGTATTCAAAATGGTGTAAGGACATACAAATTACCTGATAAAATCAATGAAAGGTTTCATCTTGTGCTAAAGTTCAAAAGGAGTCTTACCATGAGTCTTAACCACTAAAACTCTATTTTCCATATAGCAAGCAGTGTTGACTGCCTCTGCCCAGAAGGTGATAGCCAGTTTAGAGTTAGACAGTATAGTTCTTTTAGCTTCAATAAGTGACCTATTTCTCCTTTTAGCAACACCATTTTGCTGAGGAGTCATGGGAGCACTATAATGTCTTGTAATACCCTTTTCATCACAAAATGTATCAAGGATTTGGTTCTTGAATTTAGTTCCTTGATCATAACTTATGGTCTTGACCTTGTGATCACATTGATTATCAATTTTTAAGATGAAATTTTTTAGAATCTCAGGAGTCTCATCCTTAATTCTAAGGAAGAAGACCCAAGTGAAGCTTGAAAAGTCATCTGTGATTACAAAACAACAAGATACCATGTGTTGCTTCCCTTTCAGGCATGTAACACAGTTAACATCACTTGTAACTCTTTCTTTGGTATTCCAGTTACCAAATCATTCTTAATCAATTAATTAATATTTTTAAAGTTTACATGGCATATTCTTTTATGCCAGAGAAAAGACTCATCATTATTTACTTTAGATAGAAAGCATGAAACTTCTCTAAAGGGAGATGATTCTTGCAGATCCATCTTGTACATGTTCACTTTCCTGGGGGCTTTGAGCAAGATATGCTGATGAGGAATGACCACCCCGGGCCTCACAACAATGTACTCATACTTAGTGAAGAGCATGTTAGGACTCTGATCACAAAATTAAGATACACTAAGAAGATTGTATCCAAGCTCCTTGACAAAGTTTACCTTCTTAATGTTGAGCTTACCATTTGTGACCTTGCCCCTTCCAGAACTGTACCCACCTTCATCTCCTCAAAATGTAACTAGCCCTCCATCAATTCTTTCAAAATTTTGGAGTAGTGACCTATTGTATGTCATGTGCCTGGAATTGCCACTATCAATGATCCATACATTCTTGTTTGTCTGGAGTTGTTCCTACACAAAGAAAATGATTAGTTACATTTGGAAACGCATGCCTCATTGGTCTTGGGCTCATCAAAAGAAGTTGAAGACAATGCAACAGTAATTGTTCCTATAGTCATGCTAGAAGGATCACTTGCTGAAGTTGATGGAGAACTCTCAGCCACTTGGTCTTTCTTTGACTTCCACACTACCTTTGGAAGCTTAGACTTCACCTTCAATAATTCAGAAATTTTGTTGACTTTGGAAGTTTTGATGACTGGTCCTTCAGAAGATCTCTCTTTCACTACAACAAGCTTCAGTACTTTGGAAGTATTCCTTTCTTCTGAGATCAAATTTTCTTCCGAAGGCAATTTTCCACTTGCCTTCATCTTCATTTTGGAGCTTTCGAAGGAAATAGATTTTCCTTCCAATGCTTTCTTCTTGGAACTCTTAGAAGTCTTTTCCTTGGTCAGAGAGTACCTCTTGGAATGTAGGGATAATCCCTAGCAAGATGAGAAGTACTCTCACACATAACACACTCCATTTTCTTCTTCCTAAGAGTCTTCCTTTGAGAACAAAGCTAAAATTGATCACTTTTACTCTCCTTCTTCATCTTCTCAGATGATGTGGCAATTCTTGTGGGGTTAGAACTACCTTTGGAGCTTTATGGTTCATGTTGTACAATAGTGGTGCATAACGTATCAGCTTTCTTCTTGATGATGGGATGATTTGGACATGACCTAGAACTCTTGTTGTTAGAGTTCAATTTGTGTCCTCATCTTTAACCACTTCAAATCCTACAGAAATAAAAACTTGTTTCTGTACAGAGTTGAATGTGGCCTTGATCTCTTGAGCCTTCTTTGCCTTTCTCTTGCTCTTTCTGATCAAGTTCTTTCTCTTGGACTTTGTCTCCCAACAACTTTACTCTCCTTAGTTCTGCTAACCACTTGCATATATTACTAAAATAGGTTAGAAGAATGACTTGGAAGAGGCTCTCACTTCTGCAAGTGATTACATCATTAAGATCTCAACCAAGGCAACTCAGTCCATTGACACTTCTTTTGAAGCTATCAGTGAGCAGGGGAAATCCAGCAACCAAGAACATGATATTGGGGAAGACTTTGGTCCAATTCTCTCATCCCCTAATGATTCTCCTGATGAAGATGAGGGGAACTTGAAAATAAAGGTGAAAAAACTATCACAAAGTTGCTCCTATCTAGTCTCTAAGGTTAGTCATCTGGAATCTCAGGTGCCTAACTTACAAATAAGGTCAATGATCAGTAACTTGAGATATCTTATTTCAAGGAATAACTAGCTAGGAGATCTTTAAGGAGAGCTCACCCAAGAACACAAGAACCTGTAGATATGATTGACCTAACTCCTAGCTCACCTATTCAAGAAGGTGATGCTACCAAAAAGAGGGAGAAAGTTATAGCAATCATATAACCTAAGAGTTCTTCATAGGGTATGGACATTAAGGACTCACCATCATCACTTGCAATTGTCCATGCTCAACAACTTCCTTAATTTCACATTGACGTGGACTCACTAGACTCACTCATTCAGAGTCTCTTTAAGGAAGGTATTCTAAGGGCTATATCATCCCCATCCCTAAGGAACTTCAAACTACATAATTGGGTGGAGGTATGATGATAATAGAAGAGCCCTCATAGTTCAAAGAGTTCAAGGCCAGCAAGAAGTCTTCAAATTTCAGACCATGAACTACTATGAAAGTCTTGACCTAATCAACATGCAACTTGTCAATCCAAGCCAATCTAGGCAAGCTAGCAGGCTAGCTCAAAGGATTCAAGACAAGACTACTAAAGAGTTCAGCCAAAGAAAAAGACAAAAGCAATCAAGTAATTTCATTGGTCAACTAGATGTTGAGGCAGACCCTAATATTAGCTTCAAAGGGAAAACCTTGACTGAAGGCCTGGTGATAGAGCCTAAGAGCCCTGTCACAACTACAACTACTTTACCAATCGACTCCCTTGATGAAACACTTGCTGGTTAAGATGTATCACACCCTCTCTCTAGCTAGAGCATGGATGCTACTCTAAGCTATAAAGGCCAAAACTCTCTCCACCCTGAGTCACAAAGGTCTGTGGGTGACAAAGGTAAAAGGATTATGACTTCTGAGGAGATTGAGGAGGAGAGAGAAATGAAGAATAAGCTAAGGGGAGATAGTTTCATTGGGTCTTTAGGTTTCATGCAAGCTGCATTAGGGCTTCCCCCAGACCAAATACTCAAAATGATGAGTTAAGGGCAGTCAGTATTACTTACTTACAGACCAAGAGCTATGATATTGATCAAATCACGTCTCTTCGTTTATAGGAATTAAATAAACTAACAGACATGGAATTGTCTAGAGAGAGGAAAGAAGCTGTTGGTCCATTTGATCGTATTACAATGCAAATGAGATGAAGAATCGTTCAATATCAAACATACAAACCATACACAATGAACATAGAAGATTGAATACAATAAGAACTCATTCAAAATAAGACAATGAACATCATAACAATCAATAACATCAAGCACAATGATATTTCTTAGTAATAATTTCTTTGAAGAGGTAACTTGCAACAATGATTCACGATTAGGGTTTTGCAAGCTTACCCAACAATGAAAAAGATCAAATCTATGTATAACAGTCTTAGTTTCGCAGACAGTTTCACTGTCAGCGAAACTCTGCAGGACCGGTGAAGGGGTTCACTTACAACACAACAACACAAAGTGGAGATTAACCAAACTTAATCAAACAGTAAACTGGATTAACCACAAGTTTGACACTAAGAACACAAGTAATAAGTAAGAGATAGAACAAGAGAACACAAGTGTTTAGTTTTCAAGGATGTATTATATTGCTTTCTCAAGTTCTATTACAGATGTTACAAATCATAAAGGAAAGATACAAGAACAAGAAATACTTATACTACATCCTACAGCCGGCTATACTATGAAAGCTAGCCGGATACAATTGACTAGACACTAACAAAATCAATTGTAGAGTCAAAAGGTAGATTGCCTTTTGACTAGTGACTATGATATGCCATAGCTCACATCCTTATCTATTACAAAAAGGATAAAGTACATGAAGTAGAAAGTTTACAGACTCAAGACCTCAATGTACAATTACCAAAAG
>BJCM01255747.1:0-16273 GCA_018326385.1 Flaveria bidentis
CGAATGGTCCATTAGCATGGTCCAGTCGCACGAATGGTCCATTAGCATGGTCCAGTCGCCCGAATGGTCCATTAGCATGGTCCAGTCGCCCGAATGGTCCATTAGCATGGTCCAGTCGCCCGAATGGTCCATTAGCATGGTCCAGTCGCCCGAATGGTCCATTAGCATGGTCCAGTCGCCCGAATGGTCCATTAGCATGGTCCAGTCGCCCGAATGGTCCATTAGCATGGTCCAGTCGCCCGAATGGTCCATTAGCATGGTCCAGTCGCCCGAATGGGTCTGTACACAGATTTTCAGATCTGCAGCCACCAGGGCTGCCAAAAACCCTAATCTGATTTATTTTACATGAACCGAAACAAAATAGACATCATCAGATTCGTAAGGGTGATCAGAACGTGGTTTCGGGTTCGATTTTAACATAGAAACAACACACGTAACAAGATCTGAGCAAAACAAGAAGAACACGAAGTGGGTTTAACGTCAAAGAACCTGAATTCGATCCAGAAATCAAGAGCTCGGGTTGCTAGAATGATTGTTAGATCATTCCAGCAGTAACCGGCTCTGATACCAATTGTGAAGTCAGCTGGATCGGTAAACATCCGAGCATGTTCTTGACTGAAGGGTAAACAACCAAAACCAAAAGTCAAATAAATAACACGATCTATCGAATATTGGTTTCATTGATAAAACCTAACGATTACAAGCTCGTTACAACATAAGAATCAAGACTCTTGGCAAGGGGAAGATCGAGCATGATCTCCCCTCTCATCCGGCAGCCCTAGACTCCGAGCAGACTTCCTCTCAAAATCCTTAATCTCTCTACACATTGAAACTGGTATATATAGGCCTCGACCCATATTAGATGCAACTGGGCCCATTCATGCGAGTGGACCATGCGTATGGTTCAATCGTACGACTGGACCATGCGTATGGTTCAATCGTACGACTGGACCATACTTATGGTTCAGTATTATGAATGTCCCAATTGCATCTCTCAATCGCACAACTGGCCCATTAGCAAGGCTCAGTCATACGACTGAGTCTCATTCGCATATGCTCCTACGAATGACCTAGTTTCATGTGTTTACAATATATCAGGTGTATTACATTAAGCCTAGACTATTTGTCAAGCGACGGACACACTATATATGACTATATATGCTCCAACAGCAAAGCTCCTAACAGAGTAGCAAAACATAAGGAAAGGATTCTCTAAGGTAAGAATGCAACGAATACAAACTCCTATTTGTGCTTGCAAGACTATCTGTACATCGGGCCTATTTACTTTTTCTAAATTCTGTTATGTTTCTTTCTTTACATCTTTACCATAACATTAATTATTCATTCATACTTTATCATAACCATGTTTATACTTTTATTGTTACACAAAGTCATTTTTCTTTAACTTTCCATAGAAATACGTATCTAAGATTCGTTACATCAAGTGTATCTCATCAATACTACACGACTTTACATTACTAACCCATACATTATTATACATTAATAAGTATAATTAATAAATCCAAACTACGTTACAAGGTTACAATATAACAAATGCGATAGGCTAATGTAGGTCACAAAAGAAATCCGGGTAATATACGGGTAACATTGTTAACCAAAGTGGATGATCTACGTGTTCATCCTCATTGGTAACTTAGGATACAAAAAGAAGACAAATGCGGACAATCGTCCAACATATGGGGCTCACCAACATAACTAATGCATTTGGACTAAGTGTTGACCCATAATTACTATACTTGGAAACAATCTGGAGCATGTAGTTATAACAAATGAGAGTAACCATGACAAGTATTCATTTGAGGACAAGTGAGGGCAACAATGCTAACAAATATGGCTAAACTATACATATCCACATTTGTATAATTAGTGAATAAGACACAAATGCATATAACCAATTAGTTAATACGGGTTATGATGATCAAGAATATGGTGGTATTCACCTTGTCGTTTGTTTTTTATTAGTTATAGTTTATTATAGCTTAGATATTAATGTAGGATCTAGTTTAATTTTGTCTTGTTTTATATTATGTGGCATGTGAAACTACAGTTTCGCCCAGTAGTTTCTCATTCCATACTGCATACAGTTTCGTAGTATGTGAAACTATATGCTAAACTAGGCCCTGTATATATATGTTTCTTTGTTCTTCATTGTATAACTCTTGAACTTTATTGATACTACATATTTGACTTCATTATTTGTTTATGTATTGCTAAGTGCTTATATTTCATACATTTGAGCATTACTCTTCTTAATCTTCACAAATTCTCTTACAAAAAGGTCTTATCTTTGATTAGTGTTCATATTCCTTCATTACTTGGTCCATAAGCTATTAGACTTTGTGATATCTGATGGATTTCAATGTTAAATTATGAGGCTTAATAAAAGGTTGATGCTCTCAAAACAAACCAAGTATTTCCTGCATGCATGCACTCAGTGCAAAGTAGAAGTTGCTTCGAAAGTTTTACACCTTGTATCAGAAATATTCTAAGTGTAAATCTTCCAAAGCCCAGACCAATATCTTCTAAAGCCAAAAATGAAGTCTTCGAAGCCAAAAGTGAAGTCATTCAAATCCAATGGAGCGAAGACAAATTTCTTCCGAAGATAAATTTATTCCGGAGACTTTGAAGAAATGCTTTATTTGATGTACTTTTCATAAAGCTAATCGAATTTCTGCTACAACTTTGAAGACTCACTAACTCATACAAGTTTGTGAATGGCCCATGCTTTTTGTAACTGTAAATTGAGGTCTTGAATTTGTAACTTTCTACTTTATGTACTTTTATTATTTTTGGAATATATTAAGATGTGAGCTATGGCATGTCATAGTCACTAGTAAAAAGGCAAATCTGCCTTTTGACTCTACATTGATTTTGTTGTCTAGATCAATGTTTCCAGCTAGCCTTGTAAGCAATGGCCAGCTGTATGATGTAGTCAAAACAATCTCAAATCCTTATAACTTATTTCTTATGCTTTGTAACACTTGTAATTGTCAGGATCGTGTACGTATGGAATACTAAAAGATTCTGCATGAAACCATATCAAATAGTACAGAATTCTATTTGATTGGCGATCCAATCAGTGAGAACGTTAACCCGATCGATATAAGAATGAACTAAATGTTAAGAATTGTTGGAGCATATATTATCATATATAGCGTGTCCGTCGCTTGATGAATAGTCTAGGCTTAATGTAATACACCTGATATGTTGTGAATACATGAAACTGGGTCATTCGCATGAGCATATGCGAATCAGACTCAATCGTACGACTTAGCCATGCTAATAGACCAGTCATGCGACTAAGAGATGCTATTTGGCCATTCGTAAGACTGAACTATAAGTATGGTGCAGTCGTACGATTGAACCATACACATGGTCCAATCATACGAATGGGCCCAGTCGCATCTGATATGGGCTGAGGCCTATAAATACCAGTTTCATTGTGTAGAGAAGTAAGGTTTTGAGAGTGTGCCCAGGGCCTAGGTGCTGTCGGATGAGAAGGGAGATCATGCTCGATCTCCCCTTGCCAAGAGTCGCGATTCTTTTGTTTAACGAGCTTGTAATCATTAGTTTTTATCAATGAAACTATTCTATTCTTGTTCATTCTCATGTTTGTCTCTTGATTTTTTTCCTTCCGTCAAGAACACGCTCGGATGTCAACTGATCTAGCAACTTTACAATTGGAATCAGAGCCAGGTTATTACAATAATGATCTAACAATCATTATAGCAACTCGAGCTCTTGATTTCAAGATCTATTTCATGTTCTTTGACGTTAAACCCACTTCGTGTTCTTCGTGTTTTGCTCAGATCTTGTTACGTGTGTTGTTTCTTGATTAAAATCAAACTCGGAACCACGTTCTTATCACCTTTGCGAATCTTATGATGTCTATTTTGTTTCGGTTCATGTAAAAGTCATCAGATTAAGGTTTTTGGCAGCCATGGCGGCCGCAGATCTGAAAATCTGCGTGCAGATCCGCTGATGCGATTGGACCATGCTAATGGACCATTCGTACGAATGGACCATGCGACTGGACCAGGATTATATCTAGTCGTGCGATTGGACCAGTCTTATGTCCAGTCGTGCTACTACACCAGTCTTATGTTCAGTCATGCTACTGGACCAGTCTTATGTCCAGTCATGCTACTAGACCAGTCTTATGTCTAGTCATGCTACTTGACCAGTCTTATGACCAGTCTCAAGAATATATCATTCGTATCATCCATTCACACGAATGTGATATTTTTCCTCCATGTCATATGAATGAATGGTGTTCCAAACCAAAATAAATAAATAAATAAAATCTGGAACTGCCACTTGCACAGATTTGAGGATGAGAGAAGCACATTCAACCTGAGGTTCTTTTGTCAAATAAGTTCGATGGATACCCCATTATTCGTTAGACTTCCAGAATAGATGAACGTAGTTGGAACACAAAAGAGAGAAGAGAAGATGTTAGCAGTCGGTGTTGATTTTGTGGGGTAGTGAGGAGCATCTCAGTATTTATGGGCCAATCAAGTTATATTTATTTCCATAGAGAGGATTCTGATTCTTAGGGGGAATCCATGTATAGAGAAATTGATGACGCAATCAGAAAGTGATAATGTGAGCTAGTTTTTGATGATGAATTAGAGTGCATGCTGATTTGTATGAGATTGTCAGTTGTGGATTGGAACCTTCTACATTTTGCGCAATACTCCGTATGAAGAAGCCAGGAGATCACAATGTTTATATATTTGGATATGCTGATTTTGAGGTGGAATTTCTGCTGGTGTTAATGTTAATCAGGTTAGCCTGTGTGAAGATTAGAGCAATGGAAAATTGTTAATGTCATTATCTAGAAAAATCAGTCATATGGGGAATCTTGCTGCTATGATGGTGTTCTACAAAGCAAACGAAAGCTATTATGCCTAAATTCATTTTCAGGGATAATGTAGCAACCTGATGGATCAACAACGTTGGCTAATATGGTTTCTCGTTTGATTCTATTAGAAACCAGAGCAAAGATTGACTGATGATTTTAAGAGGTGCTATCTACTATTCGCAAGCAACATCCAAGGGGGAATTTGTTGGAGCATATATTGTCATATATAGCGTGTCCATCGCTTGACAAATAGTCTAGGCTTAATGTAATACACCCGATATGTTGTAAACACATGAAACTAAGTCATTCGTAGGAGCATATGTGAATGAGACTCAGTCGTACGACTAAGCCATACTAATGGACCAGTCGTGCGACTGAGAGATGCTATTGGGCCATTCGTAAGACTGAACAATAAGTATGGTGCAGTAGTACTATTGAACCATACGGATGGTCCAAGCGTACGAATTGGCCTAGTCGCATCAGATATGGGCTGAGGCCTATAAATACAAGATTCATTGTGTCGAGAGGTAAAGTTTTGAGAGTATCCTAGGGCCTAGGTGTTGCTGGATGAGAGGGGAGATCATGCTCGATCTCCCTTGCCAAGAGTTGTGATTATTCTATTTAACGAGCTTGTAATCATTAGGTTTATCAATGAAACCATTCTATTATTGTTCATTCTCTTGTTTGTCTCTTGGTTTTTCTTCCTTCCGTCAAAACACACTCGAATGTCAACCGATCCAACGACTTCACAAGAATGTGTAGGAATCAATCAAGAACGAACTTTGAAGTTGGATTGGTTGTCTTGGATGTTTTGGATGGCTAGGGTTTATGAATATACTAAAGTGTTTCAAAAAGTTATGAAGTGTTTTGTTTTCCATGAATTAAGTGGTATTTATAGGTTTGTAGTTTCCATTCATACGACTAAACCATTAGCATGGTTCAGTCGTGCGATTGAATCATGCAATTGAGTCATATGCACGACTAAAGGTTCAGTCGTGCGATTGAGTCAATCTTATATCTCAATCATACCACATATCCAGTCTCTTGGTTCAGTCGTGCGACTAGTCGACAAGCATTATGTATTCATGCGTATGGTTCGTAAGTATAGTCCATTCGCATGAATAATCACGCGACTAAGTTGAACACATTGCTTAATCATTATTGACTAAGAACTATGTACAACAATCTCAAACCTATATAATAAGTTCATACATATAAATTATACTTAACACAATAATAATATGAAATATTTAAACATTAATAAACATCCACCACATATTATATTTATTCAACCATTACATTACGCATGTGTAAGACATGAAAGACTTTTACATTTAAGCACATAAACTAGGAACATCATGTATTTACAAACTCCCCCTTGGACCTAGTTTACCCTGTCGTCTACATTCTTCACATGTTCTTGGAATTTCTTGTACTTCTCCTCTCTTGTAACTCCTGTATGTATTTCAAATGCAAAGCAGAGCCTTATAACGTGTTGGAACTCTAGAGCTTGTACAATGTCTTGCGTATCATAGAACAATGGCCACTTGTATAAAGTATAGACATCTTCAGCAGACAAGTTAGTAAGCCACATTGGGTCAAATACCCTAATAGTATCAATCTTTCCTTCTCTGTTCAAAACTATGACCACTTCTCACGTCCGCCAATCATAATACCACCATTTGAAGTGTGGTCTGAAGTCCTGAGGCATTTCTCGTAAGGGAATATTTGACATTATGCGTGGGGGACTCCACTTCAGCACCACCTTCGGTCTTCTAGATATAGGATCAAATTCAGACTTAAGAATGAAGCTCTTAGGTTGTTAAGCTTTGAAGTTTACCCACCTGGTGTGGTATATTTCTTCAACACAGCCTCAAACCATCCCGACATCTTTCTCGGGTTGGCATACAAAAGATCTAAGCATGTCAGGCAGTTGAGCTCAAAACCAGGAAGAGTCTTTAGATCATGCGGATATTTGAAGTACTCGATCCCTTTATCTCTTTTAACTGCATAGACTTCCAAGTCTTCAAAATATGCCCACATGATAATCTTGTCTAACACTTTTTGATATCTCTTTACTCTGTAAAGTTTGGTGTAGGCATTCATCTTTATAGGTGCGCTTTGGGCTTTTATTTAAGCAAAGCAAGCGGCCTATTTAGCTTTCTTTAGGTCAACATTAGCGTTTGAAGCTTGGGCTTGGCTTTCATCCTTTTCTATCTCTTTCTCCATCTCCTCCAACTTCTCAAAAGTAGCACTGCCAAAAGTATCACTCAAGTTGGGGATAACATTTCCTTCAGGGTCAGTGTACTCTAGATAGTGCTTAGCTATAACATCCTTGATCTCAATCTCATTTACATCCTATAGCTCCTCATCACTCAGTACATCGACTTCTGGAGCATCTTTGACAATTTCATCATGATTGAGTCGGAACATCTCAGCTAGCTGGTCATCGGTCAGATCATGAATGATTTCTCCTTCTTCGAGAGTGTAGCTCACTAACCTTCTGATGATCCCTTGCAAATCAAGAATCATCATGAGTTGAGTCTTAATTTGCTGAAGGGGGATGACATCATACTCATCTTGCTGTTGAGTTTCATTTTTTCCTTGATCTATCGTCTCTTCAGCTTGAGGAGCTAAGGATGAGGCTTCTTGATCTTGAGCTCTCTTTGTGCGCCTCTCCTGAGCTGATTGATTTGAGGCTGATGCAGCAGCATCACCTTCTTGCTCATCATCATCTTCTTTGACTTTTCCACTCAATCCTCCTTCATCAACATCATCTTCTTCTTCAGAGTCATCTTTAGTGAGCTCATCTTCATCATCCTCATCATCACTATCTTTGATCTTTAAGGGCTCACTCTTGGATCCAATTAGCTTTAGCAAGATCTTCTTATTTTTCTTCTCGAGATTCTCAATCCTCTTTACCGAAGCCATCACCAGATCGTTTTGACACTTAAGCGCGTGGTGAGCTCGGCCTAAAGCCCTCTCACATTAGGCATTCTATTTGCTGAGCTGTGCAATATGCTTTTCTTGAGCTTCATTCACCTCCATCAACTAGTTTAGCTATGTTGCTCTTAGATCATCAATAGCGATCAACTTCAGCATGATGCAGTTGAGGTTAGCAAGCTGTTCCTCTAACCCGATATTGGGCAGAGAGGAGCCATAGGTCATTTGGGCTTGGGTGGAAGTGGCAGCTTGTTGAGTGGTGGTTGTCATTGTAGATGTGATGAAGATGGGAGATGGAATGGGAGTGGAATGTGCTAGAGTAGTTGTGGTAGTGGTGGTGGGAGGAGTGGTAGTTGTAGTAATGGTGGGAGGAGTGGTAGTGGTAGTAGTAGTTGTGGTGGTGGTGGTAGGAAGTGTGGTAGTGGTGGTGGTTGTGACAGTGGTGGTAGTGGCTATGGTGGAAGATGTCATCAATGTGAATCTTGGCCTCTTACCCTTTTTGCCATAAGGATGGGCCATCCTTTACTTTCTGGAGCCCTTTCTAGTAGAAGCTCCCCTTAGGCTGATGGGCTGATCAGGTATATAGGTAGGGTCAATGACATCAGTATCACCACCTGTAGTACCAGTTGGGAGTCCACCAACCGCCACTATCCCTTTGTCGGTGGCCACAAACCCTCTCCCAACTGTCCTAATGAGTGGCTCATCATCTGACTCCTCCTCTTCATCTATCAAGAAGTCTTGGTGGAAGGCAGCCTTCTCCGTTCCACCAGGTGCCTCACCACCTTGACCCTCATCATGGTAGTCATCATCGTCATCTTTTTCATCAGTGGGTGCCACGATAGGCTCAACATCAGAGTCACTGTTATCGTGATGCCATTTCTTGTGAGAGGGCGCCACGTAGTGTTCTCTGGACAAATGCCCAAACAATCTCCTTACTGGGGGCTTCGCCTGCTTCCCCCGGTACACCTTCATCCAACCTAAAGTAGTGCCATACATCACCTTGAGTGTAACAACATCATCCTTCTCTTTCGGAAACAAAGAAAGCTTCTTGTCAATGATCATCTGTAAAAACCTTGGGTACATGCAGAAGCCTTCCTTGGCATTTGCCTTGATGTTCTCTATCATATACGTGAAGAGCATGCGGGAAAAACTGAACGGGTGGTTCAGTACCAAAGCAACGAATGCGTTCTGGATTTGGTCTGATAGCTCATCGAATCCTCCTCTCCTTGAGGCAATGCACTTCAAGATAACATGAGCCAAGTACTTGAACTGGGGCACATGTTGCTCTTGTTGAGCACACCTGCATTGATGTCCCCATCGTACTTGATCTGTATAAAGCATCCCGAACAGTCACGGGATGTAGCTTGGTTGGGTAGGCACCATTCTCACCCAAGTCCAAGACCCTCCTCAGTGATCTCTATCTCCTGCCCAAGGATTGAGCTCCTAATGCAGTGAGGCACAATAGATATTTCAACCGAAGCACCTTTCCAGAAGGCTTGTTGTAGAGACCGGTAGGGTGTACAAGAAGCAGAGATAGCCTTGTAGATCCTCGACCTACGTAGAAAGGCTATAATCCCAGCGAACTCAGCGACGTTCCTGGAAGTAGCATCAAGATGAGCACATATATTATGCTTGGTGCTCGTTGTCCATCTATCAGCCATGTTGTTGTAACATAAGAAACATATACATTTGAGTTGTGTATAGGAGATGACAGTTGAAACTTAAACTGTTTTTGATCAAACTAGTTCAATCATGCATATGTACCATACGACTGAGTTCAGTCATGCGATTTAGCCTACGGCTGAGTTTAGTCGTGCGATTGAGCCTGCGACTGAACTTAGTCGTATGTTAAGCCATGCGGTTAAGTCAGTCGTGCGACTGAGTCACCGATTGATTCATTCGTGCGATTGAATCATACGTGTGGCTCAATCATGCGATTGAGGTTCATACGGAGTGTCCATTTGCATATTGCTCTGTTCGACACTCTAACATCGAATCTATATCAAAGCTTTGTATTAAACTTCATGTTTAGACTCATTACATTAGCAGGGACTCTATATAGCACTTGATGTCCTTTATATCAACATTTATGTCCAGTTAAGTGGTCTATTTTGAAGATTTATTCCCAATTCTTGATTTTATCCGATTAGGTCATTTAGGGTTCGATTACACAAGTCATTATGGTCGATTTCATCCTCATAGTACCTGTAGATGAGTAGGACAACAGTTAGAATCACAAATCAATGAGTAATCACAGTAATAGGAATTTGGATAGAGTGTTTGTGTATGAGATATTTTTGAAAGCTTTGAAGGGTGGTAAAGAATGTGACAGACTAACCTCTCTATTTATACTGTTTTAAAGTTCAGTCGTGCGATTGGACCCATACGCATGCTTCATTCGTGCGACTGGGGTTCAGTCGTGCGACTGGCTTAGACTTCTTCATCCAATCGTGCGATTTGTTCATCCTTGTGGTCCAATCGCATGGTTGCCCCATACTCATGGTCCAATCGTGTGATTGGCTCATACTTATGGTCCAATCGTGAGATTGGCGCATACTTATGGTTCAATCGTGCGATTGGCTCATACTTATGATTCAATCGTGCGATTAGCTCATACTTATGACTTTGACTTCACACACTTTCAAACACTTAAACTTTTACCTTTTGAAATCTAACATTATGAACACGATCATATCAGACATGACCCTTTTAATTGAACATCATTTGATCACCTCAGACGTGATCCTTTTAATTTAAAACCGTTTGATCACCTCCGATGTGATCCTTTTAATATAAACACATTTGGTCACCTTAGACGTGACCACTTTTAGTGAGTGATTCATATATTTCATCTAGTTGTATAGTCCGACTTTTACGTAACAAAAGACTAGAAAAACAGAAAAACAACTTGAAATTAATACAAACCAAGACATATTTTTGTGTTTTTAGGTTTGAGACGGATTGAAACCTTTTAGAAAACATCTAGCAGATTTTTCTTCCTGGATAGACTAGCTTTAAAATATTTTGATAATTTCTAGAGACATTCATTATGGTATCATACAGGTATATCAGAATCATTTGGGTCATTTTAATAAAACATTTTGATGCTATATTCTTGTTTTAACTGAGATTTAATAACACTTTTAGGAAATCATACTAGAGCTATAAGATGTACACAATGATTTTGACTGTCAAGAGTTGCAGCCATGATAATTGTCATTATTTTTGTCCACTTAAATCCATATATAGATTTTTGACTCACGTTCGTGATGAGTTAGGTTTATTAATTTCAACAAGCATTTGTGGATCCCACACTTATATGGTAATCAACATTCCTTAGGAGATTTTTGAGCGGTCTATGGGTATTTGACAAGAAGAGACTATTCTAAAAGTTTTCCAAGAGATGCCAAACCTCAGGTCAGTGCCATCGCACAGCAGAGAGGCGCAAACAACAATGAATTCCAGAATACTGAGGTTATGCTTTTCCTCAGGTTAGTGCCACCGCACAACAGAGAGGCACACAACCTATCTTCTTGTTAGAGCATTTTTTTTTCCTTTTGAACATAACGCACCAACAACATTAGTCGTTAGCTTGATTGCATTTAGCAATTTTTCATGTGCTTTGCTTATTTTTATGGTCATCCGCACATATTTGTGGCGTTTATTTTGCTCGTCACCCTTTATTGGAAATACTATGATTGTGTTAACCAGAGATAAGATTGGAACCCACAACATGTTGAAAAACTTAGTTTGAATTTAAATCACCAATGAGGTCTATTCATCTATTGTGTTGAATCTACTGACACATCATATAATGAACTAGCAACCTCTAGGTTTACTTTTTCTATGTTACCTCATTAGCAGACTAGATTTATTATCATTTTTCCTTTTATTTTGCTTAGACTTCCCAGACTTATAATTTGAATTTTGCATCTTGATCATTTAAGTCCTTTTGAAGTCCCAAACAATTTGTTCCATGTGTACTATAATTTTCCATAAACTTTGAATCAAACTGACAGATTTGATTTCATTTCTTTCAGTGAATCTGCCCTCCTCCCTCGTTTTTTTAAGTAAATAAATATTGCACTAATTAATTATTAACCTAAACTATTCTCCCCCTAAAATTCTAAAACCGAAAACCTTTTTGTGTTTTTTAGATTTTAATAGAAAGGAAAATAAAATAAAAGAAAATAAATAAGAAACTAAGAAAAACTTGTCGGACTACGAACTTTCTTCTTCTAGAATCACATCTCTTTTCTTTTTCACACCATTAACCTCTAAAATATATAAAAACCTAGGTTTGTCAAATGCTTTTGTGTAGAGGTCGGCGCGTTGAAAATCCGTATTAATTTTAACATCATCGATTAATTGCTTTTCAAAACAGTCACGTATAAAGTGATATTTAATACCGATGTGTTTTGTTTTTGGGTGTTGGATCGGATTTTTGGTGACAACAATAGCCGATGAATTATCAACAGAAATAGGGGTGTTAGAAAATTGCAAACCGTAGTCGCGCATTTGTTGTTGAATCTAAATGATTTGTGAACAGCAACTTGCAGCAACAACATATTCAGCTTCACATGTTAACAGAGCAACTGATGTCTGCTTCTTACATTGCCAGGTAACTAACCGTCTACCAAAGAACTATCATCTTGCAACCACCATAGTCCGAGTCACTGTACGCTATAAGCTCAAAGTCATCATCATGAGGATACCACAACCCGAGTGTTTGAGTACCCTTCAAATAATGAAAAATCCATTCAACTCCGATGAGATGGTTTACTTTTGGTTTTGCTTGATATCTGGAACAAAGACATGTGGTGTACATAATATTAGGACGGGAGGTTGTGAGGTACATTAGAGATCCAATCAATCCTTTGTACTTGGTAGCATCAACCATATCACCATTTTCTTCGGGCGCCACGTCATGGTTCATGGCAAGTGGAGTTCCAGCCATCGAAGCATTTTGCATGTCGAACCGACTAAGGATATCACCTACATATTTGGACTGATGCAAAAAGATTCCTTTTGGTGTTTGATCTACCTGTAAACCAAGAAAAAACTTCATCTCCCCTATGGCACTCATCTCAAACTCTACTTTCATTACATATTCGAATTCTTTACATAATTCCTCATTTCTGGAACTGAAGATTATGTCATCCACATATATCTTTACCATCACTAAATCACAATCCTTTTCTTTGATGAATAACATGCAGTTAATAACACCTCTGCGAAAACCATGTTTCACTAGATGAGTTGAGAGTTTCTCATACCATGCTCAAGGGCTTGATGGAGCCCGTAAAGAGCCTTGTCCAATTTATAAACTCTGTCCCGATGATAAAGATCCTCAAATCCTTCGGGTTGACTAACATAAACTGTTTCACGGATTTCACCATGAAGGAATGCACTTTTTACATCTAGTTGATAAACTTTAATATTCATATAGGATGCATAGGCTAGAAAGATATGAATTTCTTCCATCCGTGCCACAGGTGCAAACACTTCATTGTAGTCAATGCCTTCGACTTGTCTAAACCCTTGAAAGACAAGTCTAGCCTTGTTTCTGATTATTACCCCTTGATCATCTTTCTTACACTTCAAGACCCATTTAGTGCCAATCACCATATCGCCTTTTGGTCTATCCATAAGGGTCCATACCCCTAACTTCTTGAACTGTAGGAGTTCTTTTTGCATAGCACTAACCCATGCCTCCTCGTTTAATGCTTCACTTACATATTTCGGATCAAATTAAGACACAAAACATCGATAAGCACCATCATGAAGATATCCTTTTTCCATGACCGAGGCATAATCAGCTGCGTATAACTGATTTCGTGTCTGCACACCCGATAGTACATCCCAATGATGTTTTCCAGGGGATGATGGACATTAATTCGAGATCCGGGAGTGACGAGAACAACTATTTCCTGATCCAGATTTTGAATCCCAGGTTCAGTATCTGTAGCTCTTGGAGTATGAGGTTCAAAAGTGTTAGAGGCATCAAGATCTGATACTTGTGTACTTTCATTTATGGAATTTGGTCCTCTTGTTCCACATTTGCAGTCTCAACTACTTCATCATTAGAGGATGAGTCCTTTACTTTAGGCTCTCCCCCTGAATGACTAGAAGAATCATCTAGTGGAACCGATGTTGTCGAGTCTTGTGAAGGAGTGTTCAGAACATTATACATCATTGTAGCAGATAACTCATCATCAGGAAGAGAGGGAGGTAGGTTAAAGGACTTAAAAAATCCATTATAGTCAAAGAAGAAAGAAGGGCCTTTTCCAGCAAAGGGGTGGTGTATCTTTGAACATCAACATTGCACCACACTTCTACCTAACCCGTTGAGTTGTTATAAACTATCTTGTCGGGTATATTGTATCCGAGAAAGATACCCTCTTCAGCCTTCTCACTAAACTTCACAGTCTGAGTTTTCTTTAGCAACATGCACGATGCACCAAAGGGTTTAAGGTACTCCAAGTTTGGTTTATGTCGCTGGAGTAGTTCATAACATGTTTTACCCTGACGTTTGACCACCAAGACTCGATTGAGTGTGTGGCATGCATTAGCCACTGCCTCATTCCAAAATTGAATAGGCAGTTTAGAGTCGGCTAACATCGTTCTTACTTTCTCTATCAAGCTATGATTTTTTTCTTTCAGCAACTCCATTCATCTGTGGAGTGTAGGTAGAAGTAAATTGATTTACAATTCCTTTCTCTCTACCGAATGCCTCCATCAACTGATTCTGGAACTTTGTTCCATTATCTGATCGAATCTGCCTTACTTTTAGCTTGTAGAGTGATTCTAAAGTAGTTACTAGATATTTGAATGATTCAAATGTCTCTGATTTGGATTTCAGAAACATCACCAAGAGAATCTTGAGTAATCATCAGTTACTACATAGCTGTACAGATCTCCACTAATGCTCTTTGTGCTGACTAGGCCAAGCATATCCATGTGTAGAAGCTCGAGAGGAATGTCGATAAAATTAAATTTCTTTGCCTTGTGAGACTTCTTGGTCTTTTTCCCTTTCTTACATGCTACGCAAGAATCCGAAAGCTGGAAATTCTTGACGGTTACTCCATTAATTAAATCATTTTGCATCAGTTGATTCATCTTCCTTGAATTAATGTGTCTTATTCTCCTATGCCAGGAGATTGAATCCCTTTCTTTTTCCTTTGACAACAAGCATTGGACAGTTTTATTAGTTGTGGAGGCTTTTGATAGATCCAAGACATACAGATCATTATATCTTGAAGCTGACATTAAAACTTTATCCTCCTAAATAACATAATTCTTCTTCAACATGTAACACTTCTTGTTGTCAAACACAACTTTAAATCCTTTATCACAGATTTAGGAGACAAAAAGCAAGTTGTTCTATAGTTGTTGAACGCAGTTGACCTTGCCAAACTTCACTTTCTTGTTTCCCACTTTGCCTAGAGCGGTGATGTAGCCTCCTTTATTTCTAGCAAATGATACATATCCCCCATTAATTTGTTTGATGCTAAGAAGGAGGAACAAATTCCCGGTCATGTGGCTGGACGCCCCACTATCGATAATCCAGGTATTAGTGATAGCACTATAGCGGACACCCTACACATAAAAAGGAATTGATCAGTTAAGGTTTGGGACCCAAGCCTTAACTAGCTTGGGTGACCCAGAGGAATCACACATCATGAACTCAACCCACTGTCCATCAGAGGATGAGGGCACATCATTCTTCTTCTTGTTCTTATTATTAGACACATAACTTGATTTTTCTTTCCATAAACTAGTTTTGTGTAAGGCCTATTTGTGATAAATAGACAACTGGCTTATAGTTTAAACTTTAGGTTCAGTAATACACTTAGGTGGAGTATTAGATCTCATTTTAGAAAAACTTGGTTTTGCTTCATAAAGTTCAATTTTATTTTTGGGTGACTCATAATAAGGACAATTAGAAGAAATATGTCCTCATTTTCCACAACTGTAGCATGATCTCACTTCTACAGATTGAGGAAAATGTTTATGTGGGGTTGAGTTTGGTACGGGTGTGAGATGTGTCTGGTTGAGTTTTGTCACTTCTCTTTTATATGTTTTGGATTCTTTATCAAAATTAATTGTTTTAACATGTTTCACATCTCTAACCTTTAATTTATTTGGACTTTGGTGAGTAACACATGTTTGGTTCACTGGATTAGTCATTTTGGGTTCAGATGTAGACGTGTGTGAATTTGACCTTAAATTAACCTTTTCAAATTTATCATCCAAATCTTTCCTTTTGATTTCAAAGTAGACTCCTTTGGTTTAGTGCTATCCTTCATAGGTATCCCGTAGAATCGGGATCACTAATTAGAGGAGTGGACACCACATGATCCTTAACTGGGTTGTTATTTATTGGTCTACTTTTAGTATTCAGAAGGATTGCATGTGGTGGCGGAACTACTTTGTAACCCAAAC
>BJCM01255751.1:0-10331 GCA_018326385.1 Flaveria bidentis
AGTTGCATTGTAGAGTGCAGGATTCTGATCGTAGTTGGCCTTTTGAACTCTGTACTTCATCCTAAGCTCCTCTTCTCTCAGTTTCATAATGAAGTCATTTATGTCTAACTTCTAGAGCATCCCATTCTGTCTGAGATTTGAAACGAAGGAAGCCCATTTCTCTGGTAGTCCATCAGCAAAGTTGGATACCTTATCCTCCATCGACGTAATTACTCCATGAGTGTGCATCTCACTCATCAAGTGGTAGAATCTGTCGATCACATCATCAAGGCCTTCCTTTCCCATTGAAGAGAAATTGTCAAACTCCTTCTTCAAAGCTTTGTCCTTAATGACCTTGAGTGAGGCATTTCCGTCATACCTCTTTTCCAATGCATCCCATAGTTTCTTTGCTTGAGTATACTCCGAATACTGATGGAAGTATCCTTCAGAATAGACTGAATGAGCAAAGCGTATACTTTCTTCTCAGCGTTGTGTTTTACCTTCTAAGCATCCGACATGCCACTTAGAGTAAGTTTGACTCCATCTGCTCCTACTGGCATGTTGTACCCCGACTCTATTACCTCCCATAGATTTTTATCTACTCCATTTAAGTAGATTTCGAAACGTTGCTTCCATTGTGGGTAGTCGTCTAACGTTATAAGCTTCGGGGGTTTATTGTGAATTCCCACTTCGTTCTCCAACAGCAGTAGGTTCTGAATACGGGTATCTCTACTTGCTGTGTATACTGAAAATTGGTCCTCCATTTCACTTAACTTTACTTTTTAACAAACTTCTGATGTATGCGAATGAAAGTATGCGATTGGGCTTATTCGGGCGATTGAACAAATGCGGATTGTTCAATCGTGCGACTGAACAAATGCGGATGAGTCAGTCGTCCGAATGAACTAATGCGGTTGAACAGTCCGAATAAGGTTCTCAGTCGTACGAATGAGGGTACGAATGAGTCCAATCGTGCGGGTAGAGAATCCGAATGAACTCAGTCGTGCGATTGAGCCAATCGTGCGACTGAACTTGCTGAAGTTTGATAATTCGTAAATTAAACGTGTTTGGCCATAAAAACCCGAATATTAACAAACCCTAATCGCCGTATGCAAGAAAAACTAAACTTTTAGGTCAGGAAACGTCTAAGACTCCGTTAGGCACAAAAGGATTGCGTTTTTGATGAAAAAACACAATTTCTTGTATCAAAAATATTGAATCAACACGTAATCAAGAGACAAGGCTCTGATACCACTTGTTAGGGTCTGTATTTGAACGAAACACCAACTGATTAACGTGTTAAACCAAACCAAATAGTGTGGAATCCTATTTGATTGGCAATCCAATCAGTGAGAACGCACGTAGACACAATAATGTATTGAATCTAACGTCGAGAATCGATTAGGAATCGATCTACAACGTTCTATGAACTTGGAGTACGAACTTAGAGGCTTCTGGATGACTAGGGTACGTGTGGAGTCGAAGTGGATTGAATGCTTACGTTTTTCCATGAATTAGGTGATATTTATAGGTTAGGGTTGCTCATTCGGATGACTGAACCATTAGCATGGTTCAGTCGTGCGATTGAGTTATACGGTTGGTCCATTCGCGCGACTGAGTGTTCAGTCGTGCGAATGAGCCAATCTTATGTGACAATCATACGACTGATCTAGTCTCCTGGTTCAGTCGTGCGACTGAGTCATTCTCATGAAGTTGTTCATGCGTATGGTCCATTAGCATGGACCATTCTCATAATGACTTCATGTTATTAAGTTTGAATGTATTAAACATAATAATGTTATTTATATTAAAACAATCAACCACAAACCTACATAATAAAGTCAATATGTGTTAATCAACTCATTAATGAAATATTAAACAAGACAAATCACAAATAAATATTCTCATTTCATTAAGTACCCAATATTACATTAAGTACCCAATATTACATAAGTGCAAGATATTCAAGACATATTACATTGAGATCAGAATTTAGGTACATATATGTATCAACAGACGAAGACATGGTTAAACCACTGGAAGATATCGAGGTAGATGAACGGCTCAATTATGTGGAGCAACCAGTGGCGATCATTAACCGTAAAGAGAAGAGGTTAAGGAATAAAGTGGTTCCTCTAGTGCTTGTATAGTGGAAGCACAGGAAGGGATCTAAGTCTACGTAGGAGACAGAGGAAGAGATGAGACAACATTACCCACGATTGTTTGAGGAATAACAGGTTTCGGGGACGAAACCTAAATAAGGGGGGTGGACTTGTAACACCCGGTTATTTATAAAAGACAAAGAAGGAAGAATAAAGTGAAGAAAAAGAAAGAAAAGATATTTTACCCTAGTTATGGGGTAAACAGTGTCAAAAAGGACAAAAGGTTTGAAAAAGTGGGTGTAAAAGGTGATGGCCGCCCATCACTCTCTCCACACCCACAAAATTCGGATTTTAGAGAGAGGAAAATCGAAAAGAGAAGAAAGCTCTCAGGTTTGAAGAAGAACAAGAGCAAAAATCGAATTCAAGATAAGAATTCATGTATTTAAGATGTTCTTAACTGGTTTCATCCTCGGTTGTGTGCTTATGTATGTTGTGTGTGTTCGGTTGTGTGTTTTTAGTGGGTTTCTAGGTGAGAAATTGTAGAAATCAGGCTTTGAAGGAAGTCTTACCCGAAGAGGTTGCTAAGGTGAGTTCTAAAACCCCTCTTTTACATGTTTTAACTGATTTTGGGGCTGGAAATGCATGTATGAACTTTTTATAAAAGTTTGGTTTCATACCCGTATGTTTGAATAAGTGTATGTTGTGGGTATGGTTTGATTTTGGGCTATGTTCATTTTTTATGATGTTATGATTGTGTTTCTATGGCTTAGAATGTAATATTTAACCTTAGAACATGATAGATGGTGTTTGGGGTCCGAATTATGATGTTAAGTGTGCCATAGGCTGCTCATACGCCCAAACAGTAGCTCATACGCCTAAGTTTTAGAATAACTGCTTAAGTGTGACAAATGCGGATGAGCATTAAAAAATGCGAATGAGCATTGACAAATGCGGATGAATAAAAGTCAATGCGGATGAGTAAAATTCAATGCGGATGTGTATAAGTCAATGTGGATGAGTAAAAGTCAATGCGGATGAGTATAAGTCAATGCGGATGAGTAAGGCAATGCGGATGAGTAAGGAAATGCGGATGAGTAAGGAAATGCGGATAAGTAAGGAAATGTGGATGAGTAAAGAGGAAATGCAGATGAACAAATGTTAATGCAGATGAACAATTGCGGATGAACAAATGTTAATGTGGATGAACAAATGTTAATGTGGATGAACAAATGTGGATGAACAAATGCGGATGAACAAATGCGGATGAACAAATGCGGATGAACAAATGTGGATGAAAAAATGTTAATGCGGATGAACAAATGCGGATGAACAAAAGTTAATGTGGATGCACAAATGCGGATGAACAAAAAGAAATGCGGATGAACAAAAAGAAATGCGGATGAACACTTAGAATATTTTCTAACTTTTTGGGGAAAAAGTGAAATGTAAGCTTTGACTTGGGAGGTTCCTGGGGGTTCATGTAAGCTGACTTTTGAGGTCATAGATGATGTGACGGGCATTGTATGATGATGTTATGATGTATGATTAATGCTTATGCATGATGGTATGTATGTTGTATGTTATGTATGTGTGATGCCCTTTATGATGATGTTGACAGTGTATGTTGATGTTCCTTGCATTGTATGTTTATTTACCCATGGATTTACGTTGAATGTTAATGAATGAAATGAAATTATTATGTAACATAAAGTGGACGATAACAAAAAGATGAACATAATGAAAGAATGCATGCATTAATGAATGAAGGGAAGTAAAGTAAGTCTTGGAAGCCTTATATGTGGAAACACGCCCAATGAACGGTGTTAGTTCAATGCTGTGCGGGTTAGCTACCCCAGAAAGATGCACACCAGGGTCCATCTTTATGACCGACCATTTGTATTGAACCTTTGTCGCTTACCCTAAATACTCTGGTCAGGCTGTTGTGCGCCATGACGGGGGGTCTATGATAGACCTCGGCCTAGTATCCGCTTTATGCATGACGGTGGGTATAGCACATGATAATGGTAAACCTGAATTTACCCTAGGTACTTTGGCCAGGCTGCTCTGCGCCATGACGGGGGGTCTATGATAGTCCTCGGCCCAGTACCCGCTTTATTTATGATGGTAGGGTAAAGTCTATGGTTTTGGATGGAATGTAAAGAAGTAAAGATGAACGTATGAATGAAAGTAAGAAAGCATGAATGAATGAAAGTTAATGAAATAATGATGAAGATAATAATGATATTATCTATGTGTACGTATGATGTGTGACCACATGCAAAAGTAAAGAACGCTTTTATTGAATGTAAAGTATGTTTTACTTAAAACTAGAACTCACTCAGTAATGCTGACTTTTTATGCATTTTCCAGTTGGCAAGTAAAGTTGCTAAGGATGGCACGAGGCGGCTACTTGGCTCTTTTGGATGGCATTCTTTTGTATAATGTTTTTTTGCATTGTAATGCGAACAAATGATATTGTGTAACGAATGTTGTATTATTTTGCAAAAGTATTTTTAATGAAAATGTGGTTTTTAATGTTTCCGCTGCAATGTTTATTTCAAGTTAATGTAAGTATATGTTTTATGAGCGATGATTGGCCAACTGTAAGCGTTCCGAGAACGGGGCCTTACAAGTTGGTATTAGAGCCAAAGTTTAAGTGAAACGATTAAATTTTCAAAATAAACCTAAACTGAAAATGGGACAGAAGGGGAAGGGATGCTAATCCGAGTAGTTACGTGCCATCAGGTATTTTCTTAATGTTAATCGGTATTATGTGCGTATGTTATGTGGTTTATGTGCTACTTGTAGATTTAGATACTAATGTAGTCAGGATAGGTAATGCTCGGGGTATGAAGAGTAAAGTAAGTGGCTAATCACAACTTCCCACTGTAATAGGGACTTACTATACTTGACATAAACTGAGTTGTTCCCTTGAATGACCATGTTGGTGTTTAAATCTTTCAGTGTGTTAGAGGATGGCCGGTGATAGATCATCTAAAGTTTCACGTGGTGGAGGTCATGGTGCTGAACCACGGGCTACGAGAGGAAGGCCTAGAGCCGAAAAGGTAGTTCATGAAGAAACAGAGACCCCTCATCCGGAGGGCGGGGATGAGAGTGCTAACTTAAGGGCCTCGGTGAATGAGGCTGTAGTTGAGGAGGTGCATCAGGTCATGCAGACGATCTTACCATCTATGGTGACTAAAGTGATAAAAGTTGTACGGGAGGGGGAGAGGAAGGAAAGGAGTAGACCTACAGGAGAAGGGAGACAACACAAGACTGAAACGGTTCTCTCTGATGATGAAGAGGAGGAAGAAAAAGAGCCTGCGCCGGAGGCGGCACGAGGCTGTAACTATGGGGCATTTCAAAGGTGTAAGCCCCTTACTTTTGATGATAATGCACCGCTGTTGCTGCTCACCGATAGGTGAGGGAAATGGAAGTTGTTCTGAATACCAGCGAGTGCCCAGAAGACCAGAATGTGAAATTTGCTGCCCAATCGTTTGTGGACTCGGCTTTGTGTTGGTAGGACAATATAGTCCAAGCTGAAGGTAGTCCGGCTATTAGAAGGATGAGGTGGTCTGAGTTGAAAAAGTTGGTGATTAAGGGGTTCTGTGTTGGTGGGACAATATAGTCCAAGCCGAAGCAAAGACCAATATCTTCCGAACCCAAAGATGATGTCTTCCGAAGCTTTAGAGACAAAGTCTTCCGAAGCCAACGCTTGAAGACAAATTTCTTTCAAATACTTTTAGCACACATGCTTTATCTGATGTACTTTACATAAAGTTGGATACCTTTCCGCAGCAACTCTGTAAAGTCACAAACTTTCACAAGTTGGTAAAAAGGTCCATACTTTTAGTAACTATACATTGAGGTCTTGAGTGTGTAAACTTTCTACTTCATGTACTTTATCCTTTTTGTAATAGATTAGGATGTGAGCTATGGCATGTCATAGTCACTACTCAAATGGCAATATGCCTTTTGACTCTACAGTTGATTTTGTTTTGTGTCTAGTCAATTGTATCCGGCTGGCCTTCAAAGTATGGTCGGCTGTAGGATGTAGTATATGTATATCAAGTACTTGTAACTTTCCTTTATGCTTTGTAACACTTGTAATAGAACTTGAGAAGGCAATATACTGCAATCTTAAAAACCATCTCCTTGTGTATCTTGTTATCTTGTACTTACTTGTGTTCTTAGTGTCATTTCTTATGGTTAACCAGTTTCATTGTCTGATTAAGTTGAGTGTTCTTAACCAACTCTCCTCTTTGTGTTGTTGTGTTGTATTTGCATACCCTTCAACGGTCCTGCATTTGGTATCAGAGCTTTCCAGGCTCTTGATATAAGATCTCACCATCTTAAGATCCCTCACACACATAAATACTTAACCTATCAAATGGCAGCCATTTCCAAATCTAGTATGGAAACTAGAACCATGACAAGTGCCCACTGATCACTCTTGATGACTTTGACACCTGGTGCCAAAGAATGGAAGGTTTCATCAGGTCTCTAGACTCAAGAATGTGGGAGTCTATTGAAAATGGACCTTACATACCAAGCACCTCTTCTTCTACTGGTAGTGGTATGATCCCCAAGGCTGTGGCTGACTACTCAGGTGAAGATAGAAAGAGAGTACAGATTGACCAGAAGGCTATGATAGCCTTTCAGACTACTCTTCCTAACTCTGTATACAAGGGTTTCAAGAAATGCAAAATAGCTAAGCAGCTGTGGGATGCATTGAAACTGATGTATGAGGGTTCCTCTAAAGCTAAGGAGAACAAGAAGGATCTCCTGAAGCAGCAGTTTGAAAATTTCACCTTCAAACCCGGTGAAACCATGACTCAATAATATTTCAGGTATGTTGAGATTTTGGATACCCTAGTGGATGGAGGAGTTGCTCTTGAAAATAGAGACATTGTAAGGAAGTTCATGTCCTCACTTCCTAGGTAGTGGACACACTACTGTGTGGATATCAAGAGAACTGAGAATCTGAAAACTTTCACTATATAAGAGAGTTGTATGGGATTCTTAGTGGCTACCAGATAGAGATGAACATGCAAAGTTCATCTGGTAACTCCAACAATCAAATGGGTTCAGCCCTTCATGTGGTTGAAAGGGATAGCCTAGAACCCCCAGTATCATCTCAAATGCTACCCTGATAACTCACCAAAGGGTCCTTTCATCACCTTCCCTGAGACACCAAGGGAGAACTACACTCAAGGAAGCCCATTCCAAGAGACAAGTTGTTCTCAAGCCTTTATGTCCTCTGTTGAAAGTTGTGGCAACTTTCTTTTCACCCTTGAAGACATGTACTGTATCCATCCAGATGATATGGAGTACATGGAGATAGTCTAGCAGATGGCTCTTCTCACTCACAGAGCCAAGAAGTTCTACAAGCGGACAGGAAGAAAGTTTCCCAGCAGTGCAGCAAGTGGAAAGTTTGGAATGGACAAAAGCAAAGTGAAGTGTTACAACTATAACTTGATTGGCCACTTTGCCCGAGAGTGTAGGCACCAAGAACAAATGTTGGTCAAGCACAGTTCAGACCAAACTATACTGATAGAGCTACCCAGAATGACAAGCCAAAGCAGCAAGCTATAGTTGCTGCTGAAAAAGGAGGCTTTGACTGGAGCTTTCAGGTGGAAGATGCTACTCCAAACCAAGAACTTATGGTAGAACATGATGAAGCCAATGTATTGGAGCATCTCTATACCCCTGAATGCATTGCTAAAGTTAACAGGTACAGGTCCAACAACTTAGAAAGGAGATCTGATCTTAAGTCCTTAAACATTTTAAAAGCTGATTTAGAAAGTCTGAAAGTGATTATAAACTGAAGATAGAGGACTTAGAGAAAACCATTTCAGTTCTAAAACATGAGCAAACAAATTATAGGACTCAGATCAAGGATCTTATAACTAAGCTGACTGAGTGTCAGGCTGAGCTTGTGATCAGCAAAGCTAGGGCAGAAGAGTGTGTTCTTGAAGAAGAGATCTTTAAGAACATGATATCCTCAACCCTGCACAACAAGGTGTGTTATCAAAAAAAAGCAGGGACTGGGATCAAATGAGATAACTCCTCTACACACAATCTTGTTTGTAAGATCACCTAGGTGTGGAACTTGTGAAGATGAGCTTCCCCTCATAGATCCTTTAAGTGAAGATGATAAAGAAGTGATAGTGAAGAATCTCTCTGAGAGGAGTGAAGAAGAGGATTCTAAGAAGGGCCACTATCCTTCTGAGGAGAGGAAGAAGACTATGATGACCAAGTCTATGAGGAAAAACTTGATCAGAAAGAGCAAAAGAAAAGCAAGGAAGGCTCAAGAGATCAAGGATTTGAAGTGGTGAAGACTGAGGACATCAACCTAAACTCTTCTGCTAAGAGTTCTGGTTCATGTTCAAAACATCTCAGCAAAGAATAAGGCTGATCTGTTGTGTACCACTGCTACATAGCTTGGAACATCCAACTCCAAGAACAGTTCACACCCTAAAAGGACTATCTCAGCATCTGCAAAGATGAAAGTGGAGAAGGGATGTGATCAAAATCAGTCTTGTTCTCAGTAGAAAGCTCTTGGGAAGAAGAAAATAGAATGTGTCATTTGTGAAAGTACCTCTCATCTTGCCAAGGATTGTCCATACAATCCAAAAGGTACTCTTCATATGACCAAGAAAAAGGCTTCCAAGAGTTCCAAAAAGATTCCAGCTTCGGAAGGAAAATCTGTTTCCTTCGGAAGCTCCAAAATAAAGAAGAAGGCAAGTGGAAAATTTCTTTCGGAAGAAAATTTGGTCTCGGAAGAAAGGAATACTTCCGAAGCACTGAAGTCTGCTATAGTGTCTGCAGAATCTTCCGAAGGTTCAGTCATCAGAACTTCCAAAGTCTCAAAAGCTTCCGAAGTGTTGAAGGTCAAGTCTAACTATAGGAAGTCTCAAAAGCTTCTGAAGTGTGGAATCTAAGAAAGATCAAGTGACTGAAAGTTCTCCATCAACAATAGTTCAAGATCCTTAAAGCATAACTATAAGATCTATTACTGTTGCATTATCTTCTACTTCTATTATTGAGCCCAAGAAAAGTCAAGATTAGGTTTCCAAATGTAACTAATCATCTTCTTTGTGTAGGAACAACTCAAGACAAACAAAAATATATGGATCATTGACAGTGGATGTTCCAGGCACATGACAGGCAATAGGTCACTACTCCAGAACTTTGAAACGATTGATAGATGGCCAGTTGCTTTTGAAGGAGATGAAGGTGGTTACATTTTTGGAAGGGGCAAGGTCATAAATGGCAAGCTCAGCATTGAAAAGGTAAACTTTTTCAAGGAGTTTGGGTACAATCTTCTGAGTGTATCCCAACTTTGTGATCAGAGTCATAACATGCTCTTCACTGAGCATGACTGCATTGTTCTCAAGCCCGGGGTGGTCATTCCTCATGAGCATATCCTGCTTAGAGCCCTCAATAAGGGAACATGTACAAGATGGACTTGCAAGAAACATCTCCCTTTGGAGAAGTTTCATGCTTTCTGTCCAAAGCCAGTAGTGATGAGTCTTTCCTATGGCATAAAAGAATGTGCCATGTAAACTTTAAGAACATGAATAAACTGATTAAGAATGATTTGATAACTGGAATTCCAAAGAAAGAGTTTACAAGTGATGATCATTGTGTTGCATGCCTAAAAGGGAAGCAACAAAAGGCATCTCAAAAGCCTAAGGAAAGAAACTCTATCATTTGCAAGAAACATCTCCCTCTAGGAAGGACCTCTTATTGTTTGGTGATCACAAATGACTTTACAAGATTCACTTGGGTTTTCTTGCTTAGAACTAAGGATGAGACCCCTGAGATCCTGAAGAATTTCATCCTAAAAATTACGAATCAATCTGATCACAAGGTCAAAACCATAAGATGTGATCAAGGAACTGAATTCAAGAATCAAATCCTTGATACATTTTGTGATGAACCAAATCCTTGATACATTTTATAGTTGCAAGAACCATGCTGTCTGACTCTAAGCTGTCCATCACCTTTTGGGCAGAACCAGTCAACACTTCCTGCTATGTGCAGAACATAGTTTTAGTGGTTAAGACTCAGGGCAAGACTCCTTATGAACTTTGGCACAAGAGGAAACCTTTCATTGGTTTTCTCAGGTCATTTGGATGTCCTTGCACTATCTTGAATACCAAAGATCAAATTGCCAAATTTGCTGAGAAAGCAGATGATGGACACTTCATTGGATACTCTTCTCAAGCTAAGGCTTACAGAGTA
>BJCM01255774.1:0-20542 GCA_018326385.1 Flaveria bidentis
ACAAGATTTGAAAACATGATTTACTAAACTTTATATTATATTGTTGTGGTTCAAATTTATTATATAAACTTTGAGGATAATTAATATATAATATCATTTAATATTTAAAGATGCATAATAAAATGAATGTAAATATGTCAAAACTTTCCGATCAAGATAATAAACAAAATTATATATTGATTACACATGTTAAATCTCATACATGCATTTTGATTATATATATATTGTTCACACAAACATGTGAGATAACAAATAATTTAAAGCTTAATGGTTTAACTAAACCCGATTACCGATTAACCCGACCCGAATAAACCTGAATATCGAGACCCGAAAACTGATTAAATGTTGATTATTTGGTTTGGTCTTCGGGTTGATTTCCTACACCTAAAACCCGAGGAACCCGACCCGAACAACCCGAAACCCGATTAAAAAACTCGAATGACACCCCTATAAAGAGGGAGAAGATGGAGAAGATAGAGATAGTATAAAAAGGATGGGGGTGTGGATGGGTGAATTTTTTTAATAAATAAGGGTATGTTTGTCATTTCACTAAAACTAGCGGAAAAATCTAACGTCGTTAGTGTATTGGACTCAAATGGAAATAAAAATGAAACGTCAGGAGCCGGATGACAATTTTGAAACCGTAGGAATGCAAATGGTTAAAATTAACAAACGTAGGGATGCAAATGATAATTTACTTAAAATAAATAAACAAAACATCTGGTATAATATGTTATGGCTCCATATAAAGGGGATAACACATTTGACAAAAATTTGATGTCCGCTTGATTAGCTTATAGTTCGTTTAGTTAAAACATTATATGTAGTGTAAATCTTTAATGCCTTAAAGTGATCATTTAGTATCCTACAATTTTATGGTAGCTTTCTGAGGCATCTAGTGAGATGACACGTTAACCTGAACTAGCGAAAACTAAAACTAAAAACATTAACTATCAATAATAAAATGATATACATTATAGAATATGAGAACGAATATATAATTAGTTACATAACTTTTTGTGCTTGGATATAGATATGATATAAGATTTATGGGTTATTTGGTAGTTATTTTTTAATTGTTTATATTCTTTTAATGGTTAAAAGATAAGACTCTAATATGGAATGCCTAAAAGGTAATATCTTAATATTTTTTTAATCATTAAAAGGTAATATCTTAATTTTTTTTAATCATTAAAAGTCTATAAAACATTAAGATATAACATCTTAATGACCATAAAAAGACTAACAAACAACCACTTATATCATGTGTATACCCATATTAATACCAAGTATATATAATAAATAATATTTGAATATATCTACATGTTGTAATAACAATAAACCATTACGATATAACTTTTTGGTGAATATTAAAATCCTAACAAACAATCCTTAAAATCATAAGTGTATACCCATATTAAAACTAAGTATATTTAATAAATATATTTGAAGTATATCTACATGTTGTAACAACAATAAACCTTTTAACTAAAAATCAACAAGATAAATAATATGTTAGTCTCAACCCATATCAATAAGAAGAAAGGTAACAATATCCAAGGGGTGTTTGTGTAATATACAAACATAGAGGTAGTAATCTATATCATCTATCACTTTGAAAGGACCTTTCTACAACACTCTAAAAACAGCAATCCCCTACAACGCGCCCACGAGAACCACCATGAGGTCGCACCTATCCAAAACTCATGTACCACCACCACCCGTTAGATTAAAGTCAAACCACCATTGACCACCGCCGGACCACCTCAATTCAACGGCGACCGGCGGGGAAACCCCTTCCGCCGGTTCGCCGGAATCTCGACCGGGGGCAAAGTCGCCGGGAAACACCCCACCGGTCGAACCGCAGACTTTGAAGTTCTCTTCTTCCTCACGATCTCTGTGGTGGCGGTGGAGATGATCGTCCGGCAATCGCCACCGCCTCCGCCACCTCCGCCGGCGCCGGCGCCACCGTTGCTGACGCTTGAACCGGAAGAGGTTCGCAGTGAAACGAACGGTTCGAGGACGGAATCAGGGGTCATTAAACCGTCGTCTGAACCGGGTTCAGGTAGGGTTAGAACCTCACAGTCGTATAAGTATTCTGACATCATCCCCTCGCTTCTTAAAATGTGATTAATCTGTAAATAAAGATTGTAATTAACATTATGAAAGTGAAATTAGTGAGAATATAATTTAAAATAACAATTGGGTTGCCATTAATTTCAAATTTTGATGCACACGAGGAATTTAAGGTAAACATAAATAATTAACCAACTATACCTACATTGGTAATGTTCTTTAGTAATTTAATTAACTGTTAAAAAATAAACAATTAATCAATTATACATACATGCATACATAAATGCACACCTCATTCGGTATGTTAAGGACGAGATAAGAAACCAACCATTTCAGTTATACTTATTTGAACTTGAACCGTAAGTTAATTATTGGTTAGACAAATGAACCGGTTGAACATGACAAGATGGTTGGATGGTATTTCAAAATACATTTTTATTGTTTAAAATCCCATTTTCGTTTAGTATTTCATGATTCCTAATCTAGTTGTTTAAATTTTCATAATTTGTTAAACATTATAACATCATGTCAAAATATAGAGCTTCAAGTTAAATATATACTTAAATAAATTTAATTTTTCTATTATTTATGACGTCACTGATTTTACATGGTTCAGTCCGTCTCACAATGGACCGTAAAACAATGTTACGCCGTTACGGTATCTGGTCTAATTCTTAAAACATTAATACAAATAATATAATAAAAAAATTTAGATGTACATACATACGTATGTGTATATACACACATATAAGCGAGAAGTTTGGAACGTTCAAGAAAGTAATCGAACCCAGATAAAGAAACGTTTAATAATCAATTGCAATGAAATCATCAATTTATCATATTCAATTTTAGAATCAACGCGTAGAAGATTAAATGCTGATAAAAACAGACATCAAAATACCCACCAACATCTCAAAAATGCAGTTGAAATTCAACAACTACAGCATTATACACACATGTATACATATATACGCATATATATAAAGAGAGAGATATATATAGAGAGAGAGATGAGAGAGAAACCTTGCAGAAAATGGAGCAGAAGAAATAGGGTTCTTGCAGGGCTCTATGGCAGCTGATGCAGCTATTGCTTGAGTTTCTACATGTTCTTGATTGAAGCCTTGGGTTCAAAAACACCACTTTTGCACTATTTGTAGTGTAAGACTGTTAATCACCACATAACACAATTGTCACAAAACCAAAAGAAACATCAAAGGGTCACAAATTAGCAACGAAATCACACATCACCCACCTGAACATACGAACAATCCATCAATTTCTCAGCATCTCCGACCCTAATCACATCATGATACACATACCTCCTTATCTACAACAACAAAATTGAGGAACATAATATTCAAAGTTGATTTATGAAGAAGACGATGAATTTCAACAGAATTTGAATTGAAATGTTGATGATTTGTGATTACAGACCTGAAGAAGACGGTGAGATCCGTGAGGTGTGAGACAGTGGGGGCATAAACCCACGCAACAATCGAGACAAAAGATGTTCTTCTCGTTCTTCTTTGCGTCTTGGTGGATCACACAGGCGTCGTAGAACTTCTCAGACAAAAGGGTCTCGAGCCATGGTGGTAAGATAGCTGAAGAAGATGATTCCACCTGCAAATTGCGAACAAATTGTCATCAAATGTTGTGGGATCTTCGTGAATTGAAGTGTAAAATGGAGGAATTGAAGCTTTAAACTACCATTTTGTTGGAGAATTTAGATGGGTATGAATGATATGATGATGAAGATGAAGAATTGAAGGTATTGGATGATAATAATTTGCAGAGAGAGAGAGAGAGAGAAAGAGGAATGGCGATTGGTGCAACCGATGAAAAATTGTGGAAGATGGTGGAGGTGTAGCCTTTTAAAAGCCTCTGTCTTTTTGGCTTCTTCTTGATTGTGTGTGAGTTTTTATTTTTTATTTTTTTAATTTGTCTTTTATGTCTTCATCATATCTTAGTTAAAATTATAGTTGCTATATAATAATTATCATTATCATTACATGACAGTTTATTTTATTTTAATAACAGCCGAACAGTGTCAAGAATTAAGCATGTTTTAAGGTTCCAATCGGGATAAAGAGCCAAGATAAGGATGATATTGTGTCTAGTTCTTTCTTTCTGAACTTTTATAGTGACGGAAAAATTATCGGAGTGAGAAGCAAATGTTGGAATGGATGAGATGACGGACTTTGAAATGATGGTCGGTGATGGGGATGATAGGGCATCGACGATTGAATAATCGTTGGTCATCAGAAGCAAACCTACCATCCCCTGGCTTTTGTTTTTGACGTGCACATACAAAGGTGGAAGCTACAATATGAGAATCTAACGCTAGCGAATAGTGTGTTGACGGTCCGTGACACTATAATCTAGAAGCATATAACCAAAACCAAATTAAGTAAAATGAGTAACTGGGATTAAAAATGATCATTTATTTAATCGTGAATAAAATCTTACAACTATTTTTTTGACATATCTATTGTGATCCTAATTCATTTCATTTAAATCTACTGCATGTCTTAAGTAATATTAAACACAAGATATCTTTAAGCGAGAGACATACAATTTTGTCACTAGGCTAATCTAGTCGTTGCATGATTTAATATTTAAAATTGACTAAATGTACCCATATTTTTACACCACATTAGACATAATTGTTAATATTATACAAGACTAATAGTTTCTAAGTGACAATAAAATACTTCCCTTTGTATAGATAGTTTCTAATAGTTCTAAGTGTTTTAGGATTTTCAGATCCTTCAAGTTTTTGATCATTAGATTATGAATCCTCTACAACCAACCCCGTAATTTTGTTTTGTGTTATATACATATGAAAATTTCCAGTGTCCACTTAAAATTATGAAACCATCACAAATTTATCCCCCGTGTGAAAGGATTTATGGACTCAAATTCTAAAAACTAAAGGTTTAAAACCTTGTTTAAATGAGTTATTGGGATTATAAAGGGATGTTTATTAAGGGCTCGTAAGTCGTATCAAAGACATGTTTAACAATAGTTGTTGCTTTTGTGGAAGCAAAGTCTATGCGGCTTCACAAGTTTGGTTCTTGTGTCATGACTCATGAGAATGTTTACATTTGGAATTTTGCTCTAATTTTACATTTATCTATACATTTATAATAAAACAATCATTTTGATGAGATAAACATGTAATGAAATCAAATCGTCCCAATTTTAGAGAAGTCAATGCAAGAGATTAGGAAATAAAATGTGACCCTCTATTAGTGGTTGTTTATAATGTGTCTAGAACGTTTATACTAATATTCGCATATCAGAAACACATCGATGTATAACCGCGACCAACGAATTAAAACTTAAATCCGTGTAACATGTAGACGATAATTTTAAAGCGACAAATTTTTAATTTTTGTAGAAAAACATACTAACAAATTTATGACAACAATTTAACTAACGTCCAGATTAAAATTAGTCTATTATAACTAAATAATATTTTCTTCCTAAGATACTCATATTAAAAATAAAATCAACAAGGTAAACCCTAACTTTAGAGAAGGAAATCTTCAATGCAATATATATTTAACATAAGTTGTATTTTCTAAATAAAAAAGTATTTATTTATTGTTTTTTAATATATTTTGAAAGTATAAAGACCATGTATAATCCCCATGCCTGAGAACTCCAACCAGATGTTTGAAAAAGGGTGGCTGGGTCTTGCTGGCAAAAAAAAAAAATACTTTCTCTCTCACACACTTACCATGTCACTAGGTGTGCACACTAAACGACAAAAACACCCCTAACATTGGCAACTTTACTCACTTCTCGGTGTATCAAAATTCAAAAGGCTAAGAGTCCAGACAAAACTTGGGCCTTGCTTTTACTAAACAATGGGTGTTATATTTGACTCGCGTAGCGGTGTAAACACGACTCGGTTTTCAACAAAATTCAAATAGAAAAGAACGAAGTCTATAAGTTAAGAGAGGGCGATAACCATAGGCGAAACTTCTATGGATTAGTTAAATAAAAATGTCAAATGTGATCAAACCACAGGAAGAAAAACAACAATACACTCAATTTTATCGGTTAATTATCTTTGTTGTAATGGTAGATTTAATTTTCTTGATTTCTTGAATCCTATTGTATTATAATCTGGAATATAATTGTATATATATTTTTTTATACGCAAATGGTCTTTGTATCTATTTCATGTGGTGAGAGTTGGTCTTTTCTTGGGTGGGTTGTTTAAAAAATTATTTAGAGATTTTAATAACTGTTGTGAAATATGGTCTGTAAAAAAGTTCAAAGGAAGCTCTTAATCATCTTATTTAGTTTGATGTTCATAAGTATCCACTTTTGACTTGTTATAGTGATTCATACAAAGCTAATTTGTATGGGGGATATAACAAAATGGAATCAAGGGCTGTATTCAAGAAAGCCTCAAACTGTTTCTGTTTCTAAGTCTCAAGAAGCATTATATCTAATTGGTGGTGAAGAATTTTTTAATTTTTGATGAGTATATATAGCTATTTCAAACCCTTGCCATTATAAAGTATATCTCTTGGTGCACCTTCATTTGGATATTGATTATCAATGGATTTGGTGAAATATGTTATGGATGTTTGCAGTGTTTCATTATTTGACATTATGTAAATTTTAACCCCTTAGTTTGTAACGATGTATGATCTTTCGTAATTAGACGTCTAAAGCTCAGTGGTAAGGTTATAATAGGGATCAGTACGTGGTTGTCTCGGTCCCAAATATACCACCATTCTTCCAAACTCTGTCTCTCTACTTACACAAATTGCTTGAATCAACATATGTCATGGCGGAAGACGAAGAGTTGTCATGCCGTGCGTTATAGTTTTCTTGTGGTTAAACGATACAAAATAGAAGCGTTAGTTTTATTAAATAAAAAAGACAACAGATCATGTAAAGTAATAGGTTTTTGATAAAGAAAACTTACTAAACATCACACACTTTTAAATAAGAGTTGTCCGCTCACATGCCACATGATCCCTACTAGTGTAGGTTTTCTTAAACATCTAATTTGGCGTGAGTTCGACTCCTATATCCTTTTGTTATAAGAGTAAATTACCATTTTCATCCCTTACGTTTGTTTATTTTAACAATTTGCATCCCTGCAGTTTTAAAATTCTCATCTGACCCTTGACGTTTCATGTTATCTTCATTTGAGTCTATATTATTTTATTTTTATTTCCATTTGAGTATAGAATACTAACACCGTTAGTTTCTTGTTAAAATTATTGTTAAAAAGACTAAAATACCCTTCATCACCACCATGACAACTAACCTTCACCATTTTCATAACCATCATCACCACCTCCACAGCTCCATCACCACCACCGCAGCTCCATCACCACCACCGCAGCCCTATCACCACCATCGCAGCTCTATCACCACCACCGCAACCCTACGACTGTACCTTAAGTTGTGGTGGTAAAAATGGAGAAGATATAGAGAGATAGAGAAGATAAGGGGTGGGTGAGGATGATGGGTAAGTGAATTAATAAATAAAGGTAATTTTGTCATTTTACAAAAGTTAACAGAAAAATATAACACCGTTAGTGTTTTGGACTCAAATGGAGATAAAAAGAAAACGTTAGGGGGCAAATCAAGACTTTGAAACTATAGGGATACAAGTGGTTAAAACGAGAAAACGTCAGGGATGCAAATGGTAATTTACTCTTGTTATAATGATATGCTAGTTAAAAAAATAGTAAATTACCATTTGCATCCCTGACGTTTGTTCATTTTAACCAATTGCATCCCTGCAGTTTGAAAATTATCATCTGACCCCTAACGTTTCATGTTATCTTCATTTGAGTCTATATTGTTTTAGTTTTATTTCCATTTGAGTATAGAATACTAACACCGTTTGTTTTCCTGTTAAAATTATTATTAAAAAGACTAAATTACCCTTCATCACCACCATGACAACTAACCTTCACCATTTTCACAACCATCATCACCACCTCCACAACTCCATCACCACCACCACAACCCCATCACCACCACCGCAGCTCCATCACCACCACCATAGCCCCATTAGCAACATCACAACCATACAAGATCCACACGAGAATTTCTTCAATTCCTTACAGTTTTCCCCAACGTTGTCATACCTATATCGGTGATTTCACGGCAACCACGGAGCTTGAGGCGCGTGAGCTTCCGGCACCGAATGGATATCAGAATGAACCCACTGTCATCTATGCTAACGGATCTACGCTCGCATCGTATAGAGAGCTTTGTCACGGAATCGAACCGTGAAAACATCGAGGAGATGAAGGGGAAGATGTCCGATTGGGAGTTGAGCGCGAGGCGGTGGCGACTCTAGCCTTCGACGAGCAGCCACCGTTTGCACACAAGCGAGCAGCTTTTCCGGTCGCCGGAGCCGAGGAACTGGAAAACTAGGGCTAAACAATCATCAGGAATTTCGACAATATAGTCGATATAACCATCGGAAAACTCACCGTGAACGTCATCTTTGAAGCAAGAATCTCCGATCGAGAAGATGAGGAAGACGATGAGAGAGTGATAGGGCGGTGGTGGCTAGACGCCGCCGGCGACGGCGAGGGGGAGGAGGAAGATGGGCATGTGAATTAATAAATAATGGTAATTTTGTCTTTTTATAAAAGTTAAAAGAAAAATCTAACACCGTTAATGTTTTGGACTCACATGGAGATAAAAAGAAAACGTTAGGGGGCAAATCGAGACTTTAGAACAACAAGGATGCAAGTGGTTAAAATGAAAAAATATCAGAGATACAAATTGTAATTATTTTAAAAAAATGATGATAATAAATATGATAATATTTCTTGAGATAATAACAAAAACATAACAAAGATAATAATGATTACTAATAGAAATAAATAATAGGTATATATCATTCTATGATGTGACACTTTTCTTACTCTAGTCTTCATAGAATCAAATCATCGATTGGTTTCATACATTAATACCCCTCCAAGTTTTTATTTCTTTAAAGTAGAACTAGAATTGACATCTCATGTTGTTGTGGGATTCTTTTTTTTTCACACCATGAAAACAACATTCAGTTTACAAAAGATATACAATTCATCAATTTATTTAAGGTGTCAAACTGGCTTAATAAGTTTTCTAATCAACAATATACTTTGCTTTAATCAGTAGGCACATATGAAGTGAATTTAAATATGACAATTATAATTAAAAAGATAGAGAAGCAAAAAAATCAATTATTAAATAATGTAGAATGATAACATGTGTCCAGATTTATTTATTAATATAGAGATTTAATACTAAAGTGAAACTATGGTGCTATAGCAAAATTTGTTTATTTATTCCACTATATTTTTTATATCAAACTCAATCAATAGTTACAAAAGTTAAAAGATTTTATGCAAAGTGAGACAAAATATAAATTAGATATGAGGTCACAATTTTCAGAGATATTGACCATTCACAACCAAAGTTTTTACACATCGGATTTATCAAATAAATCTCTACCGAATCTTTTATAAATAAAGTATTAAACAACAAAAAATAAATAAACAAATCATGAAATTGCAAAGAGACATATTTCTGTATTTTAAAAGAATCATGATCTTGCATATAGTATTACTTTTTACGTATTCAGTCTATTTGTGGTGTTGGGCTGATGGTAGAGTTCTTTGTACTGTTTTTGTTAAAACAGTCCGTTTACGATTATATTTTTAATGCGTTTCTATTAAAAAAAGTATTTTGTAATATAGTAGCAAAATAACCCATACAACAAATATTTTATACCTCATTACTTATGTTTCACAAAATTTTATTTCTATAATAAGACATGCGTCGTGTATTCATTTTATCCGTGAATTATCTTTGAATGTATAATAACTTAAAAATGACTTACATTCTTGAATAAAAAATCATGTTCTTGAAACAAAAATAAGCATCGTGCCAAATATTGCAGTTTTAAAGTAAACATGTTACATTAGAAAATAAAATACATGCGTGAAATATATTTTTATAATTAATAATTAATGTTGTGCTAAAAGTAGATGTGAAAATAACTTTAAGATATCGAAAAAATTAAAAGTTATTTTGAAGTATTATATTGTTATATGCATCCTGTAAGGTAGCATGCAGTACTTTGGAACTATGCCCTTGCTATTCTTGTTATTTTTATTGAAGCAGGTATTAATTGCATCAGAAGGGACATTCTTAGAAGCAATTTTCCACTTTTAAATATATTTTTTTAATATTAACATTTATTTTTTTTACTTATGTGTTAAAAAGTTTTTATGGACTATTTCGAATTTAGGGTAGTTTAAAACTTATTTATTTATTCACTGGTGTTACCTTATGTATAGTTTAATATGAGATAATGAGAACGAAAGGTGACATCATGTTAAAGAAAATAAATATAAATATTATGTTTAATTTTAACATTTTAAGTTTTTAGGGAGATGGGAGTGAAGTCGGGTTGGGATGCTTTGCAGATCGGTACTGGCGGGAGACCGCCCACACCCTGTCGATTCACGAAAAATCCTACCCATCTTGAATTGTTGTAGCGACTAAGGAACCCATACCAACTTTTAAAACTTGTACCATTGAACTTTATATAACTATTGGATAATTAATTAGAAGTTCTCTGGTTTGATGATACATTAACGTCACATCATATTTTCTTAAAGTTTTCTCTATTTTTCGGTGTTATCCAAGTTCTCACTTTTTCAAATTAATTGATGTTTTAATAATAAACTATTTTTCATATAATTAAATTGAACAAAAGCCATAATAATAATAATAATAAAGAAAACCAATACTAAATGAATATTAAAATATTAAAACTTTAGTCCGATACATAAATTATAGCTCATTTAAAAAAAATAAAACAAACCGCCCCAAGAAGTTAAAAATTTTTATTTATAATTCAACCGTTTTAAAAATACCGGAATCAACAGTTAAAACCAATCACCCTAAAAGTTGTTCATCTAACGGTGGAACCTGGTTAATTTCACCGGGCAAAGTAAAAAAAAAATTGGGTTCCAGAACGTTAAGCTTTCACACGAGATTAATTTTTCTCGGACTTCATAAACCGAGGATGAATTTTTAAAGTTAGCTTGCTCTCGCGGGAACGCGACCCTTGACCTTAACACTCTTGGTTTGACTAACATACTTGGTCATGGATGATTATGAGGCCATATTTCCTCCACAAATACAAACAAGAAATCTTGGGTAATGATGATGGCCTATTGCCCTGTGACTAACAATTTGAGGGTTATTATAACATCCTTATATTATCTACGAAGCATCGTTGTCTTTGATTTTTTGGTACCCTCACATTGATTCTTGCACCCCTTTTCCTAGAAACTGTATGCGGATGAAAAAATCATATGGGTTCATAGAACTTTTATTTTTTTTATATAATTTATAGAAGTATATCATCTTTAATTAAGAAATAAAATGTTTTAACTAAACTTTTATATATTTTTTAACAGCAAAACAAAAACTAAATTGAAACAGCGAGAAACTAATGATAACAATTATATAAGTTATAACAAAAGAGGAAACATTAAAGACACACAAATTACTCCAAAACAACATTGGCATTTTACCTCTAGGCTTTAGCGATATGAATGTTGAGACTATAGCAGTTACATAATTAAACTTTTATATTTGATAGGTTTTCATTATTATTTTTATTTTTATTCTTCAACATTAATTCATTGATTTCTAGTGAAAATATACCACAACCTATATTCCATGAAATCTAACCTTTGACCTTTTGGTTATAGCAAAACATCACTTAACCATAAGATGTTTTGTTGAAGACTTTTACTATATTTATTATTATTTAAAAAAAACATGAGTTAATCAATTACTTGTAAATGTATGATAAAGGAATGATCAATAAATATGAAGTCTATGAACTTTTCTCTAACTTTTAGTTTTGTCGATTCTGACTCGACTTATAACAAAATCGTATCTTATATCATCTTACTACTTTAATAAAAAGGTATCTAGGAGGAATATATGTCAACATATTATTTCTCACTAATTTTTTTTCTGTTTTTCTCTTCTATTTAATAATCACATTAATTACTAATAATATTATTTAATTTTTTAGATTAAAATAGTTTTTAATAAATTAAAAAAGAGATCTTTTTACTAATGTTATTTATAAGTAAATAATTTTTCATTAGAAAACTTATTAGAAAATCAAACTTTTTTAAAAATACTTTATAGTTGGTGTTTTTAAAAAGTACAATTAATAAACAAAAATTTACTAAAACTGAGTGTTATAATAAGAGAGTTTTAAAGTATGAAATTTTTTAAACTATTTATTTTAAAAAATATTTTATTTATTATAAGAAAGATTTAAGTTATATCTTATTTTAGAATATACATTTATAATTAATAAAATTTTATTCTACTTAATGTTTTTTTCAACCCGTGTAATAACAAAGTTTTAAAGTATGACATTTTTTTAAAACGTTTATTCTGAAATAAAATTTTTATATTATTTATTATAAGAAAAATTTCAATCGTATCTTATTTTAGAATATCCATTTATAATTAGTAAAGTTTCATTCTATTTAATATTTTTTAACTCGTATAGTATACAATTATACTAAAGATAGTATATATTTATAAATGATGTTAGTATTTAAAGAATTAAAATAATTTAAAACAAAAGATTGTATGTTTAATTCCAAGATCTTTTGCTTATTGAGATTTGAGATAATGATATCTGAAGATTTCCCCTTTCACTAAATTGACCACTTAAAAGGTCCTTTCAAACTTTTGGAACTTTCATTTTTAAGTGCACAATTTCTCTTTTACTCTCTGTTAGTGCACGTTTTAAAAAATATGGAAATCATCAAATTATTGTTTCTAAATATAAGCATTGAAAATGAGGGTTACAAATCCTTTTTAAATAATTGTAAAAATAGTCTATTAATGCTACTATTTCAGGTAAAGTTGTATCTCACAATTGTTCTCTCTCTTTATGTATATACACTACACAGTCATACACAGAGGGTGGAGACTAAAAATAAGTTATTAAAAGTATACTGATTGTTTTTCTGTTATGTTAATCGACCAACTCTAACCCACGACTCGTGAGACTTTGAGGGAAGCAGACTCATGCACAATGGTGTGGTTAGATGATGTGGAGTTTGGAGCTGGTTGTGATTTTGCAATTTATTTTTAACATTTATGTGCAGTGGATTAGGGGCTCGTGCATTATGCGAGTTAATGACTTTTGTATATAGTAGGCTAGAAGCTTATGTATAACATGAGCCGGATAAAATAAACAATAAATAGTTCGTATTGAAGATTTATAAAAGATTGAAAGAATTAATCTAAAACAAAATCAAGTTTTTAATTTGATCTTCCGCAAGTGATAAACTTATAAAATGTAATAAATTTTAGAGAACACATACACAGAAATAAAATATAAAAAAATAATGAAAATAATTATTAAAAATTCAGCAATAAAATATTAGACATATTTTTTCAACATGAAATTAAATAAGTAAAGAGTTATAAATTAATTTATGCCTTTAATTTAATAATATATGAGAAACAGGAAAAACGATTAGGTCACAAAGTCATGACACGTGACATAGCTATTACATATTTGTTAGACATAATATATTTATATTTCGAATAGAATAAAAAGAATGCAATGCTTTAATTTTAAAAACCATTAATCTATATATTTTTTCACATAATTTTCATTTCTCTTGTATACTGTATATAATACTCTAGTTAGGTTGATTCACATATCATCAAATCAGGCTGATCCAATCATTTCATTTCCACAAAATTTTGATTTTTCCTTTTCCAATCTCGAAATTATAAAATGAAAATGCACATTGGACTTTCTAAAAGTCACGCTATATTGGGAGTTGGGCCAATCATTATTGGGCCAATCATTATTGGGCCAATCATTATTGGGCCAATCATTATTGGGCCTATTCAAGTTTATATGTCAACATGTTGGGCTAAGAATTCTAGGTCTGTCACGACAGAGTGTTGACCACCACCACCACCAAGCACCAAGTGATCAACTTATACAGTATATGGGCCAGGCAATAGTGAGGCTTGATCAAGTGGTTTTAGTCGACATAAATCAATGTTTGTAATCAAGCCCTCAAACCATTCTATTATATAACTACAATTGTTTATTGTTTACTTTATTTAATTAATTCTTTTGAATTTAATAATGTAGTCATTGGCGGACTCAGAAACATTTTACGGCAAAAAAAGAAGTACTGAATTTTTATGCACACATAATACAAGTTGAACATAACAAAAGCTCTTTAAAACCTAAATTAGGATTATAATAAAAAATATATTTTCAAGTTACTGTTGGAATAGAAAATGATAATTAAATTAAAGCTTTGAGGATTTTTCTTTTGAAGTTTTTATGCTATTAAAGACTACACATTAATAGTTGAGTTACTTTTTATGCCTGGCTAAAATACAAATCTATTTAGAAATTATTGTAAGTTTGAAACGATCATATTAATATATCTTGATGGCTTGAATGATGGTATCACTAAATGATGAATCGTGGGATATTGTAGTTGGAAATTTGTATCAAGTTCAAGAAAGTTGTTTCTATGTTATTTTTAATAGGTTTCCAACAGATCTATCCTTACTAATTTGCAAGGATACTTTGTGCATGTTGTTCGGTGATATTATTATTTTTTTGACAAGGAATAAGATCCATATTTAGAACTTTTACCTTTTCGGTTCGTAAACCATATTGGTTTTAGTTGAGTTAAACAGATCGATATTCTCAGCTTATATAGTCTAAAATTATTTCTAGCATATAAGAAAGTCGTGTGAGGTCCTAATATCCTTTCATAAAATAATATTATACTTGGGATACATGGCAAGTCTATTATATGTATTTGCACTTGATTTGGATAATAAAATTTCGCATTATTTTACAAATGCATACACGATATTTGGTAAGCCTGTTCTATGCATACACATACACATGGCAAGTCTATTATATGTATAAGCCCTTGTTGAAAGAAATGTATTAGCTACAATGGAATACACTTCATTATTTTTAGTACATGTTTTGTTTATGTGTATGCCTTTTGTTTCCCCATGGTTTGATAGAGGTTAACCAAAATAGGCGAATGCACACTTTTATCTCCTTTAACTACCATAATTAACTTTCACTAGCAGTGAATGTATTTATAGTCATCCATCTGCTTAAAACATGGGTTGGTTTTATTGATATCAAGTTTTAGCTTTTATCTTTAAGCTATAATTTAGATGATGGTGATGACATGATATAATAACTCTACAACCACTTAATATTATGTCTATTCATTAGTGCTAAATAGAATTGACATTTACTAGGAACTCGTATATCTATTTTTCTTTTAATAGTGTAGGTATGGCTATAACAAGGAGTATGACTACAAGGAAGGATCAAGATGCAAGAAGGAGGAAAATATCCAAGACTCGTGAATGCGATGGTGATTCATCATCCTTGTCATATATGTTCCATGATATTCTTGTTTCAATCATATTTCGTCTTGGAGTTGTCGATTTCATTGCATTCAGTGGTGTTTGTAAGTTGTGGAGAACAATTTCAATCTCAAACAGGAAGATGTTCATGTTGTCTAGACAACCCATGCGAATATGCTTCTATACACAAGTGGGTAAAAATAAAACATGCTACTTAGACGACTGTGAAGGAAGAAAGTTCATGACCATCCTTTCCCGTTCTAGCAACATGACTTGCATTGGATTAATTTGTGGTTACTTGATCTTATTTGATAGCAAAACCCATGATTTTAGGCTTGTTAACCCTATCACAAGCCATGAACTTCATTTCCCTTATTTCCCATTTCATGTAGTTACAAGTCCAGAAAACTTTAGGTTTACCCTCATGTTTTTACCATCAATGTCTACATGGGTGTTTGTGATCTCAGTCAGATTCTCGAGTAGGATATCATTCTCGTTCTCTGGTAAACAAGCCAATTGGACTAATTCTGATTTCCCAATCATTGATATACATTTTTCCAAGGAAAGGTATATGCCCTTGGTGTGGGTCTTCGATTATGCCAAGTAGGACTCGATCCTACACCAACCTTGTTAAATACGTTGGGTATAGGATCAAGTTTGCGTTTGACAGATCTGAAAATGAAGAATTACGTGAAGTCACAAGTCGTATTTGCAGAGTTTGCAACTTTAGAAGAAAAGTTGCATGTGATCGGTCACTGTACAAAAGATACAAACATGATTATTGAAGCTGACTTAGACAAAATGAGATGGTTGCATCCGAGAAAAGCATTGAATGAATATGCATGGTTTACAAGCTCCTTAGAGTGTGGTTTTACTAAACTGGAATTCTGGACGAACCCTGGCGAGCAATACGAAAGGTTCGATTCCTTTTGTGGCATTGATGGACTATATCGTAAGCGTGCTCGCTTTACCGAAGGCATGTGGTTCTTCCCTCATAAATGTTTGGATGTTAATCTCGTACATGAGTAAATGACATATTGACTAGTTCTCTTTGTTTTAAAGAATATTATGGACTGCACTAATTTAGCAGAATTTGCATATCTTCAACATTTCAGTTATGGCCTTTTTTATAAGATTCTTGAATAGATAATAATGTTGGGTGGTTGAACTAAATCATAATTGAACCAATTCATAGATATTAATTATTCACATGTAAACCAAACTTCTCACGATGCATGAAAACCGAATATGAATGATAGAATGGAAATACTTAAACATAAATAAATTATTTAACTTTAATCAAACACAATATTAAATTCTTGTGTCAAACAAAAACAAAAAAAACAATCAAATCCAAATTAAAACCCTATTGTTTCACTTACAAAAACTATCTACTCGAAAGTGATTACGAACGATTTAGCCACTCATCAGCATGCTTGGATCTTCAATGTTGAATTGGATGTTGTTGATGCTTAAAACCTAGTGATTTCATGGTGAAAAAGAACACTTAAATTTTCCTTCAAAATGTCCAAAATTCACAGTTGTGACAATTGAATTCAAAAACCCTAGAGTTATCTTTGAATAGTGTTGAAAACCCAAAATTTCAGAGGCTGTTGGAGACCAGCTCATAGTGCGCTGGGTGTGCACGGGATAGTGCGCTAGACAGTGTGTTGGTATCTAAGCATAGTGCACTTGGTCATCTAGGTGTTCTGCATTGCTTTAGTTAGTGTGATGGTGTTAGACTAGACAGTGTGTTGGTATCTAAGCATAGTGCACTTGGTCATCTAGGTGTTCTGTCTTGTTCTAGTTAGTGTGATGGTGTTAGAGTACTATGTGCTAGTAGTGGAATATTATGTGCTAAAACATTATCTTTGGCCTTTTTACTAATGGCTTCGGTTTCACTTCCAAAATCTTCCATGCTTTCACTAACCTTTCATTCACACGTTAAAACGTCCAAATTGCGATTGTAAAGCTCTAAAAACCTGAAACACAAACACGCCTCAAAGTAACCTCATTTTATATTCATAAATATATAAAATCACAAAGTTAACTATGTTTAACACTAAATAAATAACACATGATCAATCAGCAATAGATTACAATTATGCTTGAATTAGTAGTTTCACAAGATTTATGATTTGACATGCATTATCTAGTAGACAAGACAATGATATTAACTTTTCCAATCAATAGTCATTATTTAACAATGTACTAAATGAAACCAAATAATTTTCTTTTTCAAGTTAATGGGCTGTTGAGCTTTAAAATATACATGTTTTCACACATATTTATCACCCCTTTTCACATTTTTAATTTTAAATGATAATTGATTTGGCACTTAGTCATTTGTATCAAGAATTTTCAAGTTTAAAGATGGTTCATAAAGTTTATGAAGAAAGCAAGCAAAAACATAAGAATTTACAAAAGTGTCTACATGAGAAATAATGCATGCCTTCATAAGACATGACTCGTGCCTTCATGAGATATGATTCATATTTTTTACAATTACATATCTCCTTTGACCAATTTATCCGACCAAGTTGTAGTGTAAAAAGTTGTATTGTAGTGTTATCATCACATGATGATATGGTTGCATCCGGAGACATGATGCATATATTTCAAATCACGACGCTAATTACATAAATGCACGTGTCTTAATCGTTATCTTACCATTGGTTAAAATTATAATCTTTTAGTATTAGTAGTTATCATGTCTTTAAATCAGTATTTGATTCTTATCAATACTATAGTACTATCTAGTAATTATATGATGATTATGTTTGACTTCTTTCTTTGCCATTTAATTTCATCCAGTGACTTTCCTCATGGAAGGTTTCATCCTTTAAAGGTACATACTCTATATACACCAATCACATTTAAAGTCATGTAACCTGAGAACCATTTAATAGCCTCTTAATGACTCAATTAAGACGTCACCTCTAAATTGATATTTTATATATATTGTCTATTCATTCCTGCTATATGAAATTGGCATGTAAGGCCCCGTTCCCGGGACGCTTACAACTGATTGTTCATTGCACATATAACATATATTTACATTTATCTTAAATAACCATTGCAGCGGAAACATGTGAAACGACATTTCATTTCATTATAAAGGCTTTTGTAAAATAATACATCGTCATCAGGTTACAAAATACTTGTTGCATTACATCACAAAAGCATTTTAAAAATGGATGCCATCTAAAAAGAGCCAAGTAGCTGCCCCGTGCCATCCTCAGTAATGCTCACCTGCCAACTGAAAAATTCATAAAAAGTCAGCGTTGCTGAGTGAGTTTTAGTTTTACATTAAAACATACTTTTTACTTTCATTAAACCGTTCATTAGTTTAACATGTGATCACACATCATACGTACACATAGATAATATTTTTATTATCTTCATCATTCGTTCGTTCATTTCGTACATTCATCATTACATCTTTACTTTCATTTGGACCAATGCCATGTGCTCCACCCCATCGTATGCATAAAGCCGGTACTGGGCCTGAGGTCTTTCAAAGACCCCGAACATTGTTCACGAAGCTGACTCCAGTTACCAAGGATGAGCAGCAAGGGTCCCATACATATGGTCAATCATAAGGATTGGGCCCTAGTGTGCATCCTTCTGGGGTATTTAACCCGCACACAGTTGAGCTAACACCCTTCATTGGGTGTGAACCTCCATACATCTGCTTAATCACACAGATCAAGCCCCAGTGTGCATCCTTCTGGGGTAGCTAACCCGCACACGGTTGAGCTAACATCCTTCATTGGGTGTGAACCTCCTTACGTTGGCTTGCAAGCCTTTCATACTTTCATTCATTCATTAATGCATGCATTCATCATTTCATTCCTCTTTTCATTATCTTCCAATTTACGTTACATAATACTTTCATTCATTCACATTCAACGTAAAGCCAAGGGAAAATAACCATACATCACAAGGAACATAAACATAATATTCAGTCATCATGAAGGGCATCATACATACATAACATACATCATGCATAAACATACAACAAAACATGCCCATCATAACATCTATGACCTCAAACAGTCAACTTACATAGCCCCGGGAACCTCCCAAGTCAAAGCCTACATTTCACCCTTTTCCGAGAAGTTAGAAAACAGTCTAAGTGTTCATCCGCATTTACCATTCTTCATCCGCATTTCCCATGCTTCATCCGCATTTCCTCATGCTTCATCAGCATTTCCTCATGCTTCATCCGCATTTAGTCATCTGCATTGTTCACACTTAGAATTTCTCATCCGCATTGACCCTACTCATCCACATTAGTCATCCGCATTTCCCATACTTAAGTCAATGCTCATCCGTATTAATTGTTCATTCGCATTTCTCATACTTAGCAGTTAATGCTCATCTGCATTAACGGTTCATCCGCATTTCTCATACTTAGCAGTTAATGCTCATCCGCATTAACTGTTCATCCACATTTCTCCCCATTACTCATCCGAATTTACTTTCCAACACTTAGGCAGATTCTAAAACTTAACATATGAGCCTAAAACATCAGATTCAATTCCCATACACCATTCATCATGTATAACGTTCCGCATTTTACATTTATTTTTTTAAATGTAATATTACTCCTTGTTCAATCCTTGTAATCTTAAGATTTGATCATAGTGAAAATATTTTTATGTAATTCTTGTTGATTATATGCTTGTGCAACGCTTAAACAATTACAAATGCGCATATCAACACAAAACCGAATAACTTATCGGGACTTATATATTTCAGCAAATTAATTACAAGTTTTATTATTATGATTCATATATTAAAATACTCATTTTTAGTTACTAGTTATGGTGAAAATTAATAAATAAAATAAGTTAAGAGGTTAAAATTGAAAATTTGAATTTTCCCTCCACTCATCTCCCCAACTACTTACATTTATGGTCAACCATAATTTTCACCTATAAATACTAATTCAAATCCCCCTCTAATCACTTTCATCACTCTAAACTCT
>BJCM01255776.1:0-11760 GCA_018326385.1 Flaveria bidentis
CATTCTTAATAGAAATCACTGTTGTTTTGTAATGCAGTTAAACTATTCTTTTGTAAACTGATAAAACCAAGGTGTATTGCTTAACAACAGTGTTTATAATGAGATGAATGGCTTTTGTTAAAATTAATTCCGCTGCTTAAATTTGTAAGCTTATAATGTTTTATGTAATTATAACTGTGAATGACCAACTGTGAGGTCTCCGGGAACGGGACCTTACACCCGAACCCCATGAAAGGTTTATTTAGTTACTACATATACAATCTAATCTCGACTTAGCCCCGAGAAATTTTAACACCGACCCCCATAAAATATTAACACCGACCCCCATGAAATATTAACGCCGACCCCAAAGAATTTTTTACAATAACAAATCAAGAAATTTTTGACATCAAACTTCAAAAGTTGTTACAAATGCAATTCTATTATTATCTAAATAACACATGTTAAGGAAAAAAAACATATAAACACATTAACTATATTAATCACAAGCCTATTAATTTATTTATTCTTATAAATCCAATTATCAAATGCATAATAATTTATTGTAAAAAAAAACAAACTCAATACTCTATTAACCCAATCATTAAACAAATAAGATAATTATTAATATACAATTCAATTACAATTATTATAATATTAGTGGTAATTAAATGGACAATTAATTACATATTTGATTCTAAGTGGTTCCATTGACGTTGTCATCCTAAGCCTTCAATTGCTAAGTTTTTCAAAACTTTGTTGTTAGAGCCACATATCACGTAATCACGAGTTGTTCATATGTTCATGGTACATCCCGCTCTCAAACCTGATAATAAAAAGCTGGAATTTCTAAATTTAGATATTTCTAATTTCTTCTTAACGATTAACAAATTTATATTATGTGTTTTAAAAATTAATTTGGTCTTATCTTTTTATTATGTGTCCCAATCCAACCCGAACCAAATAAAAAAAAATTAATATTTAATAATACACAATCGGACTCAAAAGTATCGACCCCCATCAACGAAATTCCTGGGTCCCCGTTTTAAACTTACTCAACAAATAAATCGATTATAACTTGTGTTGGTGAACGATGATTTTCCCAAACACATAACTCAACTCCAAACCAAGAAAATGGTATATTCTTCCTAGATCCTTCATACGAGCAACTACTTTTAGTTATTTACCCATTTATGTTAACAAGAGCTACACATTGTTAACGTATTTTATTATAAAGCATAAAATGTCACAAAACTCGATAACGGGAAATAAAATAGAAGACTAAAAAAACAATAATTACGAAAGAAAGAGTGAAAAAAACGTAAATAAATTGGGAATACGTGAAGGCAACAGTGGTTGTACTGTACAACAAAGACAGGAGACACACGTTTACATTTCCCAGGAAATTAATTCAGTTGTCCAGGTGGCATTGCTTATTGTACACCAACTGGGTCCCACCACCCTTTCTCAAAACAAATACGTATAATCTGTACCTTCTTCTTCTTCTTCATACCCAAGCGGCTTCTTTGACTTTCGTCTCACCAACATATACACACACACACACACACACGTATACATATACCTCTTCAAATATGTGTGTTTTTTGATTTTTCGAGAGAACCATCGAACAATTGAAGCGGTTGTTGGAATTTGGATGATTATCTTTGCTCACACGTTTCTTTCTAATTAGTTTGATTCGATTCAAATGTGTTGATTTGCTGTGTGGGTTTTAGATATACGACGTCGGAGATGGGGGCTTGCTTGTCGACGCCGGAGAATTGCGTCGGAGGTCGAATCAAAGCCTCCAAAAGGAAATTCAGACGACGGAAGAAAGCCTTGAATCGCCGTGTTTCTACTCGTTTCTCCGATCAAAAGTCCGATCGCTCCTTCGTTAATCCCACTTTCAGAGGTTCTCTAATCTCTCTATCTCTATTACTCTATACATTCATATAGACGCACAAATTGATGATTGTTGGTGTGTTAATTGGGTGTTTAGATCTACAGTTGTGCTAATTTGTTTCTATTTCTATCGAATTTTGACTGAAGGGTTTACTAATTGGTGTATTAGCTCTTGATCGTCATGATATGAATTGTAAGATGAATAGGCGTTTGTTTAAATGTAGAAATTGAGTTAATGTGTTAGAATTTATCTTATTTTCGGTGGGTTTATCGGTTCCGTATCCTTTTTGGGCACATATTTCCAGCGGTGGTGTTCTTGAATATTCAGTTTCTTACTAATTATAGAGATAGTGAGATACTCTATGAGTCTATGTGTCTATCTCTTTCTACAATGAAATACATTTTTATTGTTGCAAGTTTAACTTTTAAAGATATTATTGTTATGAAGTTTAGGTTTCTTAGCTCATTTGGATTTACATTTTTTATATGCAGGGAGCACTGATGAGTCTTGGTTTGATTCTGCAGCAGTTCTTGAATCTGACTGCAGTGAAGAAGATTTCCAAAGTGTTCTTGATGGTACTGTTATAGTTATATCTTCTTCTTAAGTTTGCAGTTTAATTAAGTAATTATCATTGTTTTCATCTTAAGAATCAATATGCCTTCAGATGTAGTGTCTTTAAATGGCTCAGAAGGTGCCTCAAGGGCTAGCATTGCTTCCCTCAGGGATATTGGTCATGGAGATGGTGAGAGTCGTAGAAGTTCAGCGCGCCCAGAGGAAATGAATCCCAGATCAAGATCAGATGGCCTGAACGAAATCAAGCCTGTATACCTTGAAGAGATATCGTCTTCGGTAGACGAGAATACCGGAAGGGAAGATGGTTTGTTGGACTGTGGTGTGATTCCCAGTAATTGTCTGTCTTGTCTTGCAGCCGCAGTTCCTTCGGTCGAGAAAAGAACATCTTTAAGTTCTAGCCCACCAAATGCAAAGAAAAAGACTGTACATAAGCTCTCCTTTAAGTGGAAAGATGGGCATCCTAATGCCAATATCTGTGAGTAATAAACTAACAATGTGAATTTAATTCATGTTTTTACAAAAAAATTGATAATATTATGAACTTTTTTTGTAGTTTCTTCAAAGATGCAGCTACAACGACCGATAGCTGGTTCACAAGTACCTTTCTGTCCGGTAGATAAGACAGTGCTCGATTCTTGGTCACATGTTGAGCCGAAGACTTTCAGGATACGTGGGGAGAATTATTTGAAGTAATCAAGTGTTAATGGAGTTGTATAAACATATAATCAGTATTTTGCTTGTACATTTTTAATGGGGATATTAAATGTTTGCAGGGATAAAAAGAAGGAACATGCTCCTAATTGCGCAGCATATTATCCATTTGGCGTTGATGTTTTCTTATCTCAAAGGAAAATTGATCACATTGCTCGGTTTGTTGAGCTCCCTGTTGGTGGTTCTTCTTCTGGAGAACTTCCTTCTATTCTTGTTGTAAATGTCCAGGTAGACCCATAATTTATGGTTTTTCATTGATTTTATGGTTACATAATCTTATGTTTGTGATACTTCATCTTAAAAGTGACACTTTTTGACTTTTCACGTGTCTTTCTCTATGAGATCTTGTACTTTAATATCATAACACTTTATAAATGGTGGTTCTAAAGGTTCCATTGTACCCTGCTGCCTTTTTCCAAGGAGAAATAGACGGTGAAGGAATGAATGTCGTTTTGTACTTCAAACTTTCTGATGGTTACTCAAAGGAGCTTTCATCACAGTTTCAAGATAACATGAGAGTAAGAATCAACTGTCTTCATATGTATAATCTTTATTATCCCATTATATATTATATTATCCTCTAATGTGTACTTATTCTATTGTTTTTTTCCTTTTCTGAAACAGAGGATTCTAGATGATGAAATAGAAAAAGTCAAAGGTTTCCCTGTTGATACTCTCGTCCCATTTCGTGAAAGGCTGAAAATATTAGGTCGGGTTGTAAACGTTGAGGACCTGCAGTTAAGTGCACCCGAGAGGAAACTTATGCATGCTTATAACGAAAAGCCTGTGCTTTCACGTCCCCAACATGAATTTTACCAAGTGAGTTTATGCTTCATATTTAGAAATAGTTATTAAACCGTGCGAATACTGTATTCAATACTGATGGACTGTTACACAGGGAGAAAATTACTTTGAGATTGATTTGGATATGCATAGATTTAGTTACATTTCTAGGAAAGGGTTTGAAGCATTCCAAGATAGACTGAAGAACTGCATCTTGGATGTAGGCCTCACAATACAGGCAAGTGTTAGTCGATAAACAAATTACACATTTACGCTTTTCTTGTTTTCTCGTCTTTATACAGTTTTAATTTATAAAAGTTGAGACGATTCTTTTTACTGTGATTCAGGGAAACAAAGCAGAGGAATTACCAGAGCAGATCTTATGTTGTGTAAGGTTAAATGGTATTGATCGCATGAGATACCACATGTTGGCACAAAATCAAGAGCCAATATGATAAGTTTGTCGATAGTGTTAGATCCCAACGCAATATCTAATGATTAATTAAAAAAAGATTTTTTACGTCTTGTGTTGATACGGTGTTTGCAAGCATTTGTGTGCACTGTTTCCACTGGTAGCATATACTGGCTCCATGTAGTTGTAGGATAGAACTGCATTGATTGTAGGTCAAGTTTAACCACATTAGTGATCCCATAGTCGTAAATAATCTAAAAGCACGCGACCCATACGAGGTTCAACTGAATTTTCCAGCTGCAAGCCTAGCTCTTCAAGTGACAAGTCACTGCATGCAGATTCTTTTGAATGATTATTATGCTTATATAGGTTTATAGAATGAAAAGATTTATGAACTAATGAATGACAATATGACATGCTGATGAACCTCTCTAGCAAGGTCCATGCATTGTGGATGCATGTGCTAACCATCGCGTCACGAGTTGAAGGTTAACAAGTGTTGTATGCTACTAAATGCTAATTTGCTGGTGCTGTGTTCTTGCTACTAATATGTCAATGCACCCATAGGGAGCTAAGAGAGCTGTTGAACTGGGTTTGAATTTGTGATGGTGTTAAATTGGTTTCTATTGTCATTAGGATTTGACCACTTTTTGATTAATTTTACCTCCCTTAGAATCAAATGTAAGTGATACATTTGATGTATCCTCTCTGGATGTAAGAAAAAAAAAGTAAGGGTTCTCAAGGGGACAATTTTTGGTGATAAGATGACTCTCTTCTATTTAAAAAGTCGAGTATTCAAATATTGAAAGGTGCGGATATAAGTGATTAATAGGAGTTTATAGGAGATTTTTTTTAAAATGAGTCGTTATAACTTGCTAGGTACGTAGGTGGGGGAGTAAATGAACCCATCGAGTAAAAAAATTACTTAAACAAACCCAAGTTGTTTGGGTTAACTTTGCCCCAAACAAGCCCAACATGAGGGGTTAGTTCTGGCCTGGTTTGTACAAGGGTGGCTATACGCCTATACATATTAGCATAAGAGTTTGTTATAGATACACTAAATTATTTTTAAGATATACTCTTTCTGTATCTTTTTCTATACATATATAAACACATATACAGAGAGATAGAAAGTGAAGAATGAAGAATGTACTAATTATATAAATAGATGTTTATATAACTAATGCCATTGGCATATTGGTGATTGGATTGCATATAACCCAACCTTAAACTGGTTTAGTTGCTGGTAGCACGTAAGTCAAACCCTAAAAATTAGTGGAGAGGGTTCGACTCCATTGGTCGTTCAAAAAAAAGAAAAGAAAAATCTAATTGTAGTCTGATCTGATTAATTGATCGTTTTGTAAAGTTGTACCATGACACATTTATTGAACGTGTTGGTGTGTAGCCCCATTTGGATTACGAGTTTCATTGACCCTCACATTTTAACTACATAAAGACAAGGGAAACAAACATATAAGATCAAAATTAATCAGGTGTTAAATCAACTTAACTCCTTATACAAAAAAGCCACCTTGTTAAATATTTCAAGTGTTAAATCAATTTAACCCCTTATACAAACTCAATAACTGATATAACCAATGCTTATGCAAGTAATTATTTAGATACAAATAATTTATATACAATTGAGCTTGATGTATTCTGTCCATTTGGGCATTATATGTTATTAGCTCTAACTATTCATTCTTTGATTCTTTTAATCATCAGCAAATATATAAACTCAAGTTTGTTAATTGGAGATGAGAGAAAAAAACAAAACAATTACAAGAACACCGATTACAAAAAGTTTCATCTGAATGGAAATATTTGATTGTTTAATTGTTACAAAATCACTACATATTACTCATATTCATAAACGAACATAAAATGGGTTGAACTGAGCACAAAATGATTTAAAGTGGGTTAGATACAACATAACACGAATAAGTATATTTTGGTGAGGGTTAGAAGAATTCAACCCGAAACCCGAAATCCGAAACCCGAAACCCGGAATCCGCTCGCTATTCTGACACAGTTGGCATCCCTTCATGCATCATACAATGAGTTTAACAAAGGAAATTCTCGACACATTTAACTTTTTAAGTTTTATAGATCCATACGGACAGTCCATTTTGTAACCTTTAAAATCCATTCATCTTGGAATAAAATATTCTAGGGCCTTAGAGGAAGTCCCAAAACAATTCCGTAAAAATCTCTTAAGAATTATTATATAAAAGTAAGGGCCTAATTCTGACTTTTGTAAACAAGAATAAGAACCATATTCTTATTCAATCTCACATATTCTTATTCAATCTCACGTTTTGATGATCACTACTTATATTATTTTCATTTTCTCTTTAGTTTTAAAACTTATAGCGACTAGGTTTTTTATATGTCGCTAACAGATAGTGACAATGTTTCAAACCACACAAAGCATCACGTATTGTCATGATCATAAATAAACGTCAAATAAATAACAGTTCTAGCAACCACATTTACCAAATACAACGAAAAAATTATAAAAAAAAAACCGTCGCAAAACGTACAATCAGTTAACTTCAACAACACGATCGATTTAAATCTTTGCGATCTACACCACCATCCATGTCATTAGCCATGCCAACGCAAACATCCACAAGCCCTCTGCGAATAAACTTATCGTGTCAAAACGTAAGCCCGTCACATAAGACATGATATCGCGACAAAAAAAATCAAATTTGCTTAGAAACCTTACCGTTGCTATTACTTAGAAATCGCGATGAATCGTTCCACGTAGCTTCGAATGAACAATCCGTTGTAGTATTGATACCACTGTGGCAATTGCACACAAATGAGTTATATGGTCCATCATACCCACAAACTCCATTGCTTTTCTCACAATCAGCACACAAGGGGGGATACTCATTGTTGAAATTAAACTTATACTTTATCGCGACGCCATATTTCCACCCGTCGGGATTGTCCGGATGCTCTTTGAACCCATACAAACCCGAGTACGAACCGCAGCTCAACTTTTGCAAGTCCATCTCAAACGACGGGCCAAGGTCCACAGGTGCGTAGACACAACACGTGGACACGGGGATTCCGAGCCGACTAACGGCTTGACACGAGTCAAGCCGTTCACAAACCCGGCTCCCGCTTGCAGAATCACAAGCGGGAGAAACGGAATTATTATTCCTGTCGGATTTAAATATTGGCGACGAGGAGGCGTCGCAATTGAGTAGGGCGAAAACAGTGTTGTCATGGAAGCTAAATGGTGCGTCCCAGTCGAGACTGAACCCTTTGCTAGGTTGAGTGCAGGCGCAAGTCGACATCGAGGGGTCGGTGATGTAGATGACTTGGTTCGAGTAGTCGATGTCGGTGACCGGGTAGCACCCGGTGTGCGTGGTGAAGGTGAGATGTTGGTTAGTGCAAGTTACTCGGGTTTGGAACCGGGGGTCACCGCAGCCCGGGCCGGTCCCGAACGGATACTTGATCGGGACCGAGCCGCATGTGTTTTTGCATGTTTGGGAGATGGTTGTGGATGAGAAGAGAAATATGAAGGTTGAAAATATGGTAAATTTTGTTGTGAAAGAAGTCGGTTTGTTGGTGTTGAGTGACATTTTTGTAAACGTAATTTAGGCTAAAAATCGGTCGATTGAGACTGCGAGAGTATATTTTGGGTTAACGACGTGCTATTATATATGTGTGAGGGGGAATTCGATAAAGAATTAAAGTGTGAGAAACAATTTTAAAGATAAATGAAAATGATGTAATTATAAAAGGTTATGTAATTTATCTATTTAATTGGTTAAGGTCTTCACAGTTTTCTAACAATTCTCACTTAAATAGTTAAATGAGTGCTTGTATTGACTCTACATTCACAATTTTATTTTCATAGTCACGTTGAAATGTTAAACATAAACACCAACTAAATGGACATTTTATGTATTGAACTCTTCAAAGATTCATACTTTGAACAATTAGACAAATGCCAAAACAAGAAAAAGAAAAGAAAACACTCAAAGTTAGAACAATTAAATTTCAACTTTGTACGAAGTTAAGGGGTCCAGAAGTTATGAAAGAAAATCTTATATTTATACTTCATACAATTAATACAGGACAAATCATTTACCTTATAATAGTTTCAGTTATTAACATTCAACCCTTGAGTATTCACTGAGCGTTCACCTCTAGCCAACTAATTAGAACTAGTTCACTCTAGACCACCACTTTAAATTTGTCTTTGATATCATTATTACGGATTAAACAAAAGAACTCAACCTAAAGACGTGTAATAGTGTTAGTAACATTTCCTATGTCAAAGGTATTTTATTTTTGTGACTTTGCATCGAGTCAATATGTTTTTATGGATGGGCAGTTCTCGTCTCTTCGGGATATATTTTGTAGGTTTTTGGTGCTTTTCTAGATAAGAATCTGATGCTTTGGTTCTACATGTTTTTATTTTTTATTTTTTATGCCACATAGTCTAAAATTATATTAAACTCTAATTCATTTAACATAAAACTTAACCATGTTAAATATTCAAAATATATTTAATCTTCATGTTGCACCATACTTCAATTCTAGTAAAAACACATATTAAACATATTTAAAAAAAACAGTTCTGAAAGAAATGGTTTAGAAGTTACAAATGGAGATTGGCAAGGCTCATGATCCAACAAAATTATTTCAATTAATGCTATTACTATTACTTGATTACAAATATTATAGCTCATGTAGCAAAAGTTGTACATCACTCATTGTAGATTGTACAAGTAAAAAATGTAGATATGAGGAAGAATACGATTCTCCAACATTTTCCCTTTTGGTTGCTTTAGATAAGATTATAACTTGGAGAATATAATCCAATACATGAACTTTAACAAAAGGGAATCTCACATATCGTTTTAATTGTTTGTTTTATAATATTAGATGATGTAAACATGTTCTCAATTTTTATTTAAGAATCAATAAAAAAAAGTTGGAACATTTATATAGTAAAAGGGCTTTTTTAGTTGCGATCATGATGAGTTGTTCAAGATTTTGTGCATATAATTGGGTTATGTTATTTTGTAATGAGAGGCACATATGAGTCCGATTAACACTACCAACTCCACCCACCTCAAAATAAGCAAAAGAAACACACATTTAGTGCTCCACCTCATTCTATTCACAATCATTATACAACCATATCCAAAAGAAGATTAAAAAAGGGTTCTATTATAGGGTCATCCACCCGGATAAATCGACACCCCTCTATACGTTACGTAAGGATTCATATGCGGCGTATAAGGTCGAATACATTGAAAAGAGGAATATTCAGAGAGACAGTCATAGAGCTATACCCCTAATACGACACCCTATACAACACATATAGGGTTATACGACCCGTATAACAAATTTTAACACTAACTACGTGAAAAAATTCAAAGGACTATTAGAAGGATTATATGATCTGTATAGAAATTTAGAATGTTAGTTTATAATTAGTATCCATCCTTAAAAAACTAAAAGATTCGTACTTGTAAGTTGTATGATACATTGATACCCACAAAGTTGAAGATTATTGTTGACATAACAGGAGCCCAAAAGATAGGTGAACCGTGAACATGGGCTAGATTTGTAAAGCCCAAATGAAAAAATGGGCTAGCAAATTAACAATTATGGAGGCCCAACTAAAGTTAGCAAATAACAACTCACAAGGTCCATATAGGAGATCAGCCCATAACCCTATATGAGATTGACATTTTGACATGCCTTTAAAAATATTCTTTATTACATAAAAAAATTGATAACTAACTATCATTCAATAATTTTGACAATAAAGTAAGAATTACAAAGAAAATACTTAGAAGATTGCACAATCTTAAGATTAAAACCAGAGTCCTAATTGTCACACTTGATACGATTACGATTAGCTTACAAATTCTATGAATCGTTAATAATTTCAAAATTATTCAACAAACTTCATTGGAAATCTGAGCACAAAGTTAAAAACACTTTATAATTGGAATATATAGTAAAAATCACATTGTGATCTTTACATCTTGGAAAGTTGGAAAACAAGTTACATTACTTCAAAGTTCAAACCAAACTAAAACATAATAACCATAGATAATGTTTTAACCATAGATAAAGAAAACAAACAAGACAATATCAAGTCTCTCTTGGAGGTCTATAGATTTGGAGCATCATGTAAAAGTTCATCAAAGTCTCGTTATCAGGGATCGCATCCTTGAAGGCTTCATATGACCATATACGGTTCGCCCATTCAAACAGTTTCGGGGTTCTAATTGCATCAATCATCTTTAATTCGTTATGTTTTTCAACGAATTTCGTCCAGGCAAGATAACACCCGAGAACAACATCGAGATATCCTACCTCATCTCCACCGAAATAAGCCTTCCCATTGCTAATCTTCACAAATGTTTCTTCAAGCAATTGAGTTGCTTCAATCATTTGTTTCTTTATGGCTTCTTTTCCTTCTTTCCCTGGTGTTCTTCTCAACTCTTCAAACAAGGGGAAGAACTGCACAAGTGTGTTATGTTTCAATTATTATGTCACAATAATTTACACGTATATTTGTTAGATGTGTAAATCTTTGGTCGCGTATCCACGTTTACTTTAATAAATAAAATATACTTTCATAAACCGTTAAGATTTTCATTTTATGCACGTGTGAATATATAATAATACATATGTGAATCAATATGTAAATAGAATTGCGTACGCAATATGTTAGTCTTGTGTCACATTACTTCAAGTCGTTAATGAATGATAATGCTACACGTGAGTAATATTAGATGTATACAACTTTGAGTTGTATATCTCATGACCAAAGGAGTGGTTTATTTTTTGAAATAGCTAAAAAGATAGTTATATACGTAGTGTTCGCTAGCTTAAAAATATGAATATATTTTCACTTCAAATCTCTACAACCACATGTTAATCAAGTGGTGTTAAGAAGTAAAGAATATAATATTAGAAATATTGCAGGCTAAAGTAGTCGCAACTTCAAAGACATGAAAACCTAAGAGGTACAAAAATTTTTTTGTGAGAAACGTATAAAGTTATCACACAAGAATATAGGTTGCGAGTGAATTTATAACGCAAGTGTAATAACTAATCACACAGGGATGAAATTATCACGCCAAAGTGAAATTATTATGCAGAAGGTATTCATGCGTGATAATTTCACGTGGGTGTAATTTGTTTTGCGTAAATATCACTTTGTTATTGCGTTTTTTGATTATTAATGTTCCTGTGTGATAATTCCACCCTGAAACTTCATACGCTTCGTATGTAAAAAGCATTTTTTTTATATTAACCGGATATTAAAAAAGAGGGTGAGGTTCTGACTTGAAAATAGATAGATAAGTATGGTTGAAATAAAACATATCATTCAAAATAAAATCGCATATTT
>BJCM01255777.1:0-13167 GCA_018326385.1 Flaveria bidentis
AGTTTTTCTTGACATTACCCGTTTAGACAAAGACCACATACATAATCTAAATCCCTTCTTGAATGTGAAAGAGGAGCCAAAAGGCATAAGCTTAATCACATCTCTTTTAGTTTGGGCAAGCCAAAGAAAGCTGGTCTCTAACCAGCACAATGTTTTGTTAAAATGAGGCGAATGATTTATGGGTTCTAGCTAGGAGCATATTGGATTTTCTTTAGGTAAATCCTAACTGCCTAAAATGAGTTAATGACATTAAAATCTCCAAACCCACTTGGTGAATTATGGGTTCTACATATGTAGTAGTTGGTATAAGGAAAAAAATACATATCAATGGTTGTGCCATACATATGTAGTAGTATTATAGTAGAGTACAACAAGGCAACAAATTTAGAGACACCATGAGTGGAATCGTATGTGCTTCTTCTGAGTGTCTATGCTTCAGAGAGATCTGGGGGGCTCTGGCTTACAGAAGTCGCCGGTTCTTCATTATCAGGATCAGGTGGCTGGGATTCGTGTTTGGCAGCAGCTTGCAACACCCTGTTCTGGACATTTACAGAGGAAGGTGAAGTTGGTAAACCATTGCGATTAGTTTCCAACTTTCCAGCAGCCCACGTAATCGCCTGCCCTCCCATCTTAACAGGGACAAGAAGTTTCCTTTAAACCAATCAACAGTTATTGTTAGTCATCGACTGTAGGAATCATACGTCCAAAGCTACCGAATAGATACGTAAACTTACTTCACATCTCTGTTGAAATCTTTAGAGTCCTCGTAGGAAGCTACTCGCTGGTATATAGTCTGGTGTTGGTCAAAATTAAATTAGAGAATGTTTGAAAAGCTAGAAAATTCAAAGTCATCAAGCACTTAGGGTTGAATTCTTAAAACATCAGAAGTTAAACGCCTTATGATGGGAGTATCATACTATCATTCATATGCGGATAAGCAAAATTTAAGTGAAAAGAATAATAAGATGGTGGCCCCAAACCTAATGGTAAGCTTTTAAGTGCAATCACAAATTCATGGTTTTATCACTAGACCTTATCATGTTCTACGCTCATCCGGTGTTTACAGTATTACGCTGTTAAAAGTTGGTCATGCAGTTTTAGCATATTTGGTTATATTTCTCTTGACATGTGTGTGTGTGTGTGTTGATCCAAGAAACTAAAAGAACAAATGCAGGGTGCTTTTGAGGTTTTTTTTTTATTTGGGTAAATGAGTTTTGCCCGGAAAACATTATAAAAATATAAAGGAACAAGTACAAGAAACCAAATACTGAACAATAACAAAATAATCAAAGCCCATAATAATACTTATCTAGGATAAACTAAATACTAAAGCATAGCAAAAGCATCAAATGCAGGGTGCTTTTAAGTTGAATTCTGTTAATGTAAAGAAAGAGTACCTGACCAAGGCCCAAAATCGCAATGAGCTGCAGTGTCGTTTCCCACTCTGGCACCAAAAAAAAAGAGGAAAAACACAGACAAGTGCAATAAGAACTAACGATTGTTCAATAACTTATTCATCATTTTGACTTCGCAGACACATTTAAAATCATATCTGTAAATTTCCATCATGGCTAGGTACATCTCCTACTTGGTTTCTTAAATACAGAAATTGAGAAAGATACAAACCTAACAATGCATAAGCAGCTGCCAGGAAACCCTGTGGACATAGCAATCACACAAATTAGAACCAAAGTGGTGGTAATGGTATCATACAAACATACCCAATCAGAATCTCACTCATAGAGAGGGTGAGATGAGGACAAACCTTAACTCTATCCCATGGGATAAAGAGGTTGTAATGGAGATAATATATAACCCAAAAATTTTCCCTAATAAAGTAATTTTGCATCAGAAAAATTATATGTTCAACCCTAGCATTAAAAAAGGATCAGAAAAACTATATTACTAAAATGAACAATATAATTTCCTTAATAAACTGATTTTGGAGGTTGTAAGCATCTGAACACTTATAATTTTTAGACGGCTCTTGGCCAGCTTAATCTGTTCAACCCATTTTACATGTTTCAATTTTAGATAAGTTCTCATACTTTTTACCAACTTGACATGGAGATAATATATAACCCAAAAATTTTCAGGTAAATGGATAGAAAAGCCACCTCTACAGTATCATGATACGAAAGTGTCAGACTACAAGTATCATGTCTCCACGTGCCTTTGGAACCGAATAAGAGAAGTTTATGTTATGATGAGAGTGGACTTTGTTTCTTTCAGATAAATGTTTAGATTGTAAAGATATTTAAATCTCCACACATGATGGGTATTAATCCAATGGTAGGATATACAGACATGAAGCATATTTTGTACTCTAAAAGCAAGTGATCCTGTACTTTGTAGGGATAAACATGACATCATGGTAAAAAAATTATATAGCCTTACCACGCCATACCCGATAACTTGCAGGGGAGTGATATCCTCTAGAATAGCCTCAGCTTCCTGTTGTTAAGCAGCAAAGTTGGATTAATAGGTATTGAGCAGTTAATATACGTAAAGCATGATGATAACCAGATAGAAATATAGAATATATCCACGTCATTTCCTAATTACATAGGTTCAATAGATAGTCAAGTCACATAGCAGGCTTGCTTGCTGAAGCAGTAACATATAACAAAGTGAGAATATTGTGTTTTAGTGCCTCCTTGACAGGAATGATTTGTGGCAGTTGGCACCCTAATGCCTTTGTTATCACTATCTATTAATGCACTAATATAATAATGAAATACCAGATTTGGTTTGAAGATGCCTCATAAGCACAGAAACTGTATGTCAGATTACTGACAGTGCAATTAGACACATAAGGTTTTATCAACTATATATGAAAAAGAAACATAAGGCTTGTGTGTTAACTAGAAGCTCTAAACTTCAAAGGACAAAATACCTCACTAAGTATGGTAAGTGTTGTCTCAGGTTTCGGCTCTTTAACACGCAGACCCTCTTGAACCCAAGAGCGGAAGCCACCATCGACCAAGTATGGTCCCTGTAATGTCAAGTTAGTGTCATATGTTATTGAACATGATATTTTAATAACTGAAAAGAACATTTAAGTCAAATGTTGAATTTTGGATATAACTTGGATATGAGAGCCAGTATGTCAACTTTCACTTGAAGTATTGTTTCTGTAAATTGACATTACTTTCCAACACTAAATTGATCATAAACTAAGTTTAATTGACCATGGCACATGTAGCTAATTGTTTTTAAACATTGGTGATGTGATGGTTTTCATAAAGCATAACCATGAAATTAATAATTAAAATATTAAAGGTGTATCATTACGCCACAACCTATTAATATAAACCTTGATCACAGTTGCATTCATCTTACAAGATTCCAGTTGTGTGTAATATATGGTGCAAGTCAAAACAATGATAATATGAGCGATACTTGCCTTAATTCCAATTTTCCTTAGCGCTCTTGCGATTCCCTTAGAGCGCGAACCATCAGCATCCATTATAATTACCTTGGACCCCTCCTACCAATACGGAAAATAAGTTTATTCAGAAATTGATCCATATATGTATACTGTCTATCAATCCAAGCAGAAATATATATATATAGGATATTGAATGGTATAAGAACATTAGTTGTTGAGCCATAAGTTTCCACAAAAATGATCATTGTGAACAAAATACCAATGAAGTATGAGGGTGAAATCTAGATATTGTTACATACTTGAACAACTTTTAAGTTCCGAATGACAGCAGCAACCAAGGCATCATCAAGATCTTTCCCACTCTTGAGTAACTTTTTTACATCAGCATCAACCTGATATTCCATATTAACAGAATGTCAAATAGAGTTTGACAAATTGAAAATGCATCTTAATGTGTTCCAACAATTCTTCTTTTGTGGTTGTTGCAACACTCATGCGATATGCAAACAACAGAAATTCCAAGTGCTCTAAGAATAAAGGTGCCATTAATCTTCAGTGTCTACCAACCTCAGGATACGACACGCTAGCATATCGAAACCTAGCTGTCCTTCGAAGATCTGGAATTCCGTCTCTTCCTTTGAAATCCTTCATATATACCGACATGATATTTGAGCCAAATTGTAGAGATGATACAGCATTTTATTAAAAAAAACATTCAGAAAAGAAAGGCTAGAAAAAATTACAATCTCTTGCCTCAGGCCGGACATCAATTAGTGCAACATTTTCTTTCCCGTTCAACAGCTCCAAAGTTAAGCTTGGGGACAAGTCTCCAGCGTATCCAGCATAGGTCACTATCCAGTAAGAAACCCTGTACGGATCTGAGAAGATTAAAAGCTTCCGTTACCAGGAAAGAGGAAAGGAAGAGCATCCATACCATAACGTGGTTGCTGTTACAAGCAAAAGTAGAAAAGGAACAATCGGGTCGCTTGGATCAATGCCAAGACTTGTCTCAAATCCCTCTAAGACAATATAAGCCTGTTTACAACACGTGGGGGGTTTACTATTACTATTGCTATTAGGGAGTTTAACTAGCCAAAGAAAGAGGTAATAAATGTTGAGAATACCTGTTGAAAAGCTGTCCGGACGGGCCTCAACACATTAAAGGTCCTCTCTTGTAAAGCATTTAGCACATCCTGAAGCTCTGGAGGGAGCATATCTTTGAAATATGCATAAGCATAGGCCAGAAGCATGGCTCCTCTGGTTAAAAAGGCCTCAAGTGTGATGATGGCATGCCTGAAGCCATCAACAGCTATAACCCCTGCTTTACTTGAGAGGGCCTTGGAGTTATTGGATAATCCTGAGAAAGCACTGCTAAAAGATAGCTTGAGTTTATCAAGAGAAACATCAATGGCATCATTAACACCCTTGGATCCAAGTTGTAGTGATGTATTGATGGTTTTGAAGGTGTTGGTAATAGCAGTGTCTGTATCACAGACGAGAGCACCAAGGGATTCCTTAATTCCAGCAAAAACGTCCTCTTCACCCGTCCTCCCAAGGTATTCTGAATATAAATCTGGTTTCAGGGCAGCATTTGGAATATTGGTGGCAATAAATGTATTATGCAGATTAAAAGGGTCTGCAAATCTAAAGCGTTGGGCAAAACTGGAGGCAGGTGTTTGGGTGTTGAAGGGAAGATGAAGTTTATTGTGGAATATGACGAATGCCTTGGAAGATGAAGAGTGTCCGTACAGACAAACCTGGTTAAGAATGAGCATGAATCATCCATCCAATCCAATCCAATCCTATAAAATGAATACAGATTGAAATTAAAACAAAAGTACCTGGGAATTCGGATAACGGTTAGCTATTGAAGAGCAGAGGGGCAGCATCGTCCACCGGAAAAGCAGTTGCTGCTGCTAAACCTAAAAGAAAGCCTAATTGCTAACTGGAAGGAACATAACGGAGGAAAATCAATCAATTATCCGAATAAAATGAATGAGAGGCAGTTATTTGTTTAGTTGCTGGATCGGATATGGGGCTTTTTAATTGGTATGGATAATGTTAGTGAAGAAAGCAATGAGATGAGGGCACGTGTAATACATGAATCTTATCCATATAACCAAGATGTGTGTGTATACACTGACAAATGCAGATGAAAATTAATGGTGAAGTCACTGAATTCTGATAGATTTAGAAAGAAAGAAAACGATCATGACCCATTCAATATTGATCCCTGCTGTTGCAACCACCAGTCCTCCTCTATCATCTCAGAAGAAGATTTTGGCCACCCATCGGAATTCCATTCTCCGCAGGTAGGCGATGATGTACTGATGTCATGTGTGAGCTTTTTACAGGAATGAATGTAAATGTTACGCTTCATGTTGAATGTTGTTTTTTTTTTTTTTTTTTTTTTTTTTTTGGGGCAGGGATGTGTTGGTTGGTACGGTGTTTGGGCTGAGCATTGTTGGTGATAGGAGCGCAGATGCGGCGGCAAGGCGGCCTCCACCGCCTCCCCCAACAGAGAGGGAGAAGAAGGACCCCAATCTAAGTGGCGTATTGGCTAAGGTGCTTGCTAGCAAGAAGAGGAAGGAGGCAATGAAACAGAACATCGCCCACCTCAGAAACAAAGGGAACCCCATCAATCACCCAACACCACCCCCACTAGACCACTAGACCCACTACACTAGACTAATAATTATTTTGCCAATCATATATTATCTGCTTCTCATCGTTGTAATGAATTCTTTGTTTTAATTTGTTTCTTGTCTTTACTTCCGCCACTATTAACCCCTGTTTTTCTACCATTGCAAATGCTTAAAACAACATAAACAATGTTTTACAAATGTTTTAAAACAACATAAACTTTGTTTTAAAAATGCCATAATAAAGTTTCGTCCTTGAGTATCTTGCTTTTTATGGCATTTGTTCATAAATGTATGATAGAAACTTTGATTCACTATTTTAAGTGAAAACTTACTACTCCTGAATAATCATTTTTGTATTTCCTTTCTGCTAATATTTAATCTCTTTTAATTACAATTTTACAACCAAATTAATCTTTATGACTCAATTAGTGATATTGATGACCCTAAATCCTTGATACACTTTCTATAAAACCCCTATACATGTGTGTGTTGTGCATGCGTAGACACATGTACGTACATGGAATTTTCAACTGATAACCAAAACAATATTGTGAAGATTGGGTGCGCCACATGAGTTATCCACACCTCCCCATATCTTCCATGTATCTCCCATAAACAACCATCCTGGAAAGAACTACTCCAATGATGGCGGTTATACCAATCAACCTTTCTTGATACACAACAACATTCCTTGCACAACCACACCACCTCCATGAAGCCTCGTCCACGAAAGTCCAGTTAAGCTAACCGAACCATGCTATTTACGCTTTGCCAAAATCTTAAGTGTCACAACAGCTGTACCTCTCTCAATTGGCTATTAACAAGGTCTGGATCATGGAGAGGAGGGCGCAAAATCAAATCATGCAAGTCAAGAATCTTGAGCTGCTTATACAACCCTAGTATTAGGTGTTTTTCAATCTAGTGGCATGCATAGTTTAGATCATCTTGTATTAGGTTTCCATTTGTCCATCAGTGGGTGTACAAAGGTAGATTGGTTAATAATCTGAAGTAGAGTTCATTTCTGTTTAAATGGGGTTGATATAGGTCGTATTTTATTAGTAAGGTGGCACAATATAGAAAACCAAGTGCTAAAAAAAACCGTCAACATAAAACCATAACTAATTTCGCTCGTTCATGTTCTAGCCAAACAACAGCGTGTGACAATCTGAAAGATAAGGAGCTGACTTAATCCAGAGCATGACCAAACTGCAGAAGCAAATCTTCCGTTAGTAAACACATGCATAGCCAATTGCAGCTATTTTTGTTCTCTCATGACAGCAGCAGGTCTTAGTTTTGCGGCTATCAAAGCTGAAATATTAAAAACCCTTGGAACAAATCAAAGCTGCAGTGACCTAAATACTCTCTCAAGTGCTATTTGAATTATGAGTCTAAAAACCGCAAAAGTAACACAATTGGCATAGTTCACAGTTACAGAATGCTACACTGACAAAACACAATTATATCCTCCTGAAATAGGAGGTGAGAAATTGATGTTCACACATTAGATCCTCTGATTTGCTGAGAGAACAAAGCACAAATATGACGATTCCATCACCCTTTTGTGCTCCCAAAAAACCTGGAAAGGGGCAAAGGGCCATCCACCTCATCATCACCGCTCAAATGCTTGGATTTTGACCTGCGCCTTTTGTCTTTACTCTTTTTAGACCTTGACTTTGACCTTACGGAATCATCATCACTACTAGAAGATTCAGATGATGAACTTGAATAGCTAGACTCAGAAGATTTCCTCAAATGCTACATATGGGAAAAAAGCAACAATAGATTCCTGTGGTTAGTTTTGTTCCTTGGTAAGACCATCTATAGTAGGCGGTGGCAACAAGTTTTAAAAACTGTTTGTTAGACGTCATCAACAGCCAAGAAAACATAATAAATCAAATGAGATGGAACATGGCTAATTTCTGAAGTTGGCAAACTGAGACTCATTACTCGTACTTCCAAGTACAAGTCAAGTGCAGGCTTTGTAAAAGCTATCTATATTAACGACCTAACTTGAACACTTACGTGGAAAATTTACATTTGAACAAATCTGTTTGGTTTGTTAATTAAGGCTTGCTTTGGTTACACCTGTATATTTTGTTAGGCAGGAGAGTAACTTTATATCCTTTCAGAATAGGGAAAGATCTGTGGTGATACTTCATCAACAAATCAAGTATGTCTTTCTGTTGAGGTCAATGGGACTGAGCACCAAAAGATCCTTCTGCAACATGTTAGCTGCTGAAGTTTGGAATATCAAGCTGTATGTTCTTGAGCAGGAATTATGGTTGAAATCTGTTGTTGGTTTCGTTGCTATGTTCGTACGAGTTTGTAAGGGTTTGGTTAAAGGTTTGACTTATTATCTGGGTTGGAGAGGTTTTCCATTTGACCCAGGAATAGATTGATACTTGGTCTATTGCGGTAATTTTCATCACAGGTATTGGTATGGGTGGAAGTCTATGGGTCCTGTGTTCGAGCTAAAAAGGGGATATAAGGAAGAGTTAAAGGTGGACACTTGAATGATGGGAAGATAGAAGGCAAAGCTGCAAGTCATTATATTTATTTTCTTATTTCAAAGCCTTGCATTTACTTAACTGCTTTATGGTTTTGTTTTGACTGGGTGAATGTATAAGGTTGGATTGGTAATACTTGTATAAATTTCAATTTTGGTGTTGCTTGGACCGTTTGTGGTGTCAAGCTTACTTTTGATGTGAGTATGAAGATTAGGAATTTAGGATAGCTAATGGCTGGGATTTTATAAATCCTACTCGTTAGGCCTTAGCTAGTTTTGTTCTTGGGTTGGTGTACTTCTTAAAGTATGCCTCAGGTGTCCCAAAACTGATGCCTTTAGTTTGTATTCTTTTATTCATTAATAAAAAACTACCGTGATACCATCCCCTTTACCCAAAAATAAAAACCGGCCCCACAGGTAAAAGTTCTATAGAGGAAAAAACAAATTGAAGAATTCCAAAATAAGGCACCTTTCTCTTCTTGTTTGTTCGCTTCTTCATATCTTTATCCTTCTTATCTGCAACCATGTAAAAGATCAGTAGACATGTACAAAAGTACAAAAGACGGTTTTAAGTTGTGTTACACGTACACATACCCTTCCTATGAGTAGATTTACTTTTTGAATGGTTTCTTCCATGAGCGAGCTTGCTTGCCCGTTCCGCATCTAGTTGAGCCCGATATTCTCTCATCATCCTATCTTTATCAGCTTCTAACTCCCCTTTTTTCATTTCTTCCTCCTAAATATAAGAATTAGATGGTTTGTTTCTGTATATAATCATTAGTTAATGCCCATAAAACAATAAGAATAGAAGAAAATCCAAATCATGGTATTTGGAAAAGAGTTTTGACAGAAGATGGTAGAACTTAGAAGGAACCGTGAATGCAGTAATTTTCTTGAATTATGAAATTGGTTATTAATGAGTATATTTTAAGGTAACATCTTGAATTGGAACTACAAAGAATACCATTGAGATAAAACAGATAGGTAAATAATAACCAATTGGAATAATAACTAGGATTAAAAAGTTTAAAACAACTACTGAAAAAGTAATGCTGATATTCAACACTAATATAACCCAAAATTAGTGGATATCAATGATCAGGAAACAAGATTATTGAAATTACCATCTCAAAAACAAACACGCCATACAATGATTATGATGATGACTTATCAGGTAAAATCACATGATGCTCACAAGTTTAAGAGGTAAAACAACTCTACATTCAACTTCAAAACACGATATCTTTCATGAATGCAGCACGTTTGAAGATCTTTTAGGGGTTGACGTGAATATAATAAGTTACCTTTTGCTTCTTTTTGTACTCTTCCCAAGTAACTGTATGCGAAGTTTTGAGGCTGGCCAAACGAGCTGCATGCCACTCTGGCGAATGAAATGAACCATCCACCTGCGACTCTCTTAATCAGAAAGGGTACAGGAAGCAAACTGACGACAACTTCCTTCATGTTACCAAGAAAATAGAAAAAAAGGATGTCCACCAAAGAAATGGTAAATTATAATATGGTTGTGAGGAACAGAAAAACAAGATGTACATCATGAGGAAACAACTATAATACATTTGAAATAAATTATCAAACTTGAGAATTCTAGATACCAACCCACCAAATGAAATTAAGTGAATAGGAGTCATCTGATCAGACTTCAGAGCAACTGATAAAGTCTTGAACCAGAAAGTCTTTTGTTCCAAACAGAGCGGGGCAGACCAAGTATGAAATCAATTGATATAATTTATACAAAGATGAAGCCATAAGCCAAAAGAAAGCATGAAGAACAAGTTAGGGTTTCAGCATATAAATGGGAACGAAAAACACATGTTAATACAAGGACTGCCCAACCCAAATCCATCGGAATCGTATTTGAGCATCTATTCTTCCAATTTACAAGCACAAATCACTAGTATTAGTGAATAAGCTAGTTATAAGGTAACTATTTGTAGACAGATGGAATTAGCCCTAATAGAGAAATCTGAATACGCGTACACACAGACAGCGTATGTTCCATTTGAATCGCAACGAATATATGATGATATGGAAGGGTACAAACCATGCCGTCTTCGACATCGTCGGGGCCACCTGAGGTCGAGCCCACCCTTGATCTCTGCATCGCCTTGTACGCCTGATTCTTCCCCATGTCCCTTTCGGAGTCGAAACCAGTTTGAAAGATAAATCTATCTATCGATGGCTTTAAAACCCAATTCAACAACAACGATGAGATTTGCTGCAAGCCATACAACAAAGGTTTTAACTTTTAAGGGATAACAATGCCTTATAGCAGCGAAGCTTATTGGGGTGAGTTAGCGGTTATACTTGTATCAATTCTTCTCTTTTTTCTTCTTCTTTTTATTTATTTAACAACAATTCACATCTCCATAAACTTTAACCGTGACAATGTTTTCATTCCAACAAGGTTAGGTTTCTATACGAATTAAATTAAAATATTAAATTTATAGTTTATACTTAAGTATAAAAATATCATTCGAATTACGTATAATCAACTAACTTAACTAATAAAGTAATAATAATTTTTTCCTAATTTTGTGTATAAAAAATGCATTTTGAACATTCCATATTCTTTTTAAAAAAATGATTTTTAAACGTCATTTAAAAAATGTTTTTTTGTATTAAAAAATCATATTTATGTATTTTTTAAAACAATATATTTTTTAATTAGATATATAATTTATTTGGAAAGAATATAAATAATATCATTAACATCTAATATGATCATTAGATAGTTAACTTTTTTATTCTAATGCCATATGACATGAACAGTGTGAGAATATGACATGTGTCAATAAGGGTGTGAAAAATTTACATATTCCTCCTTAATCCTGATATGTTCTCCGTTAGCTTCTAACGCATCTAATCGTGGGAGACACATGTCAACTTGAGATCTTATTTTAATAAGACCTGTCTTCATGTCACCAACTTTTTGTTTCCAAGGTACAGTCCTTGGACATCGCTCATTCTTTCCTTAATCCCATTTGAAAATCATCTAGTCCCGCATCGACTTCACTCTGATACCACTTGTCGTGGAGTGATCTTTTTAACTTATTATGTGGCACTTGGATACCTTCTAAGTTCAATCTTTTTCACCCAAAGTTAGTAACAACTTAAGTGCTTACTAGTAAATGTTGCAAGTTCGGTTACAAAAAACGATTTGTATTGCTTATAAGAGTGATTACGAGAATGTTTTACAAGTGCTATGATCGATATCGAAGTATCACTCAAATAAGATGTTAAAATATATTTTCTATTTGTAGGACTGGTGAAGGGTATGCACTTACAACACAACAACACAATAAGGAGAGTTGCTTAGAACACTTAACAGATCAAATAGGAAATTGGTTAACCTTTGGTAAAAATACTAAGAACACAAGTAAATATGAGAAAGAACAAGATGACAAAACACATAAGTAATTGGTTTTCAAGAATGATGTACATTTCTTCTCAAATTCTATTACAAATGTTACAAAAGCATCACAGAAAGTTACAAGTACTTGAGATACATATACTTGATATCGGTTTGTCAAGCCTAATCAAAAATAATTTATAACGGTCCAAACTCACCTAAGATATCTAGGGTAAGTCGGGTCGATCCACAGGGAATATGTGGAAAGTATGGTTTAACTCGTAAAGAATAAGGGTTTATTGAAAATACTTTTAACTTAACTAAATTGCAAAAAGTACTTAAATCAAAAAGTAAAATTGATTGTAACTAATGGTGAGAGAGGTAATCCTCTCCGGGGTTCAGGTTTATGACTCAGGCTTGCTCTTTTAGTTTAACGGGTCACATAGACATAACCAAATTAACTCATTTTAAGATAATAAATTGAATGAAACTGTGTCTACGCACTTATCCGAATCATACCCTACGTTTGTTTTACCCCAATCCTATCCACAATTGATGTTTACAGATGAAAAGAAATCTAAAACATTCAAGAACAAAACAATTGGATTGAAGATAAAACACGTATTTTAGAATCTCAAAACGATTAATAATGTTACTCGGTTTAATTCACTGTGTTCAAACATTAAGATTAACAAAAAACAATCAAGAACAAGTCATAGTATAAACCTTACCACCCGGAGAAGATAACGGATGGATTAGCCGGACATGGAAACGAAAAACAACTCAAAATCGAAAGTAAACATGGTATCTAACATTAAAGATTAAAACCGAATGATAAAAATGAGATCTTGAGCCTTGAAATCGCCTCCGGAAGCCTCTTGGATCAATTGGGGTCGTTTGGGAACCTTGGGGGTGGCTTAGAGTGAAAAGTTCTTCTAAACCTAAAAATTCTGCCTTTTATTCACGTTTTTTCGTCACTGGCCGCCGTAGTTCACCTCACCGCCGTAAGTTACGTTGGTTGTCTTCTGCCCTCTTTTGCTAATTCCTCTCTGACACCACCATAGGTCATCACCTTCTCGCGGCCAGAAACTTTCGGTTTTTCATTCAGTCTTTTTCCTTCATAAATAATTCATCCGGAATCTGTTTTCTTCCCCGTTTTCGGCCACGTTCTCGTAATTGAATTCTTTATCACCTCATCTATCATGATCTTCATTTATCAACCATATACATTCTTCAAATCACGTAAAATCATCGC